>PJEM01006798.1:6512-105484 GCA_004023845.1 Helogale parvula | reverse complement strand
CCCCGGCTCTGCTCAGGGGACGTGGGGGGCCGCAGGCCCCCGGCTCTGCACAGGGGATGTGGGGGGGGCGCAGGGCCCCGGCTCTGCACAGGGGACGTGGGGGCGCAGGGCACAGGCCCCCGGCTCTGCTCAGGACGTGGGGGGGGCGCAGGCCCCCGGCTCTGCACAGGGGACGTGGGGGTGCAGGGCGCAGGCCCCCGGCTCTGCTCAGGACGTGGGGGGGGCGCAGGCCCCCGGCTCTGCACAGGGGACGTGGGGGGGCGCGCAGGGTCCCGGCTCTGCACAGGGGACGTGGGGGCGTGCAGGCCCCCGGCTCTGCTCAGGGGACGTGCGGGGGGTGCAGGCCCCCGGCTCTGCTCAGGGGACGTGCGGGGGGTGCAGGCCCCCGGCTCTGCACAGGGGATGTGGAGGGGAGTGCAGGCCCCCGGCTCTGTCACAGAGGACGTGGGGGGCTGGCAGCCGAGCTTACGGGACTCAAAAGACCCTCGGGGCCCGGGCCCCGGAGGCAGGCGTGCAGGGGAGACGGGATGAGAGTGAGAGGTCCGTCCACTGTAACCACCTGCACAAAGCCTCGTAGGGGGTCGTTCACGGGAGAGAGAGCACTGAGTGTAGTGTGGTCGGCTCTTCCCGGACGCTGTGGACAGACAGACAGTCATGCAAGACAGCGTCAGAGTTAAAACAGTCCCCCCCGCCGAGCTAGCGGGTTAGAGTCCCCGGGCTGTTGGCAGATGCTCCGAGGGCTGCGCGGGGAGGGTGGGTCCCCCACGGCCTCTCCCGAGCGGTTTGAGGAGAGGCCGTGAAGAGCGAGCCCGGGGGTGTTTGTAGCCTCTGCCATAGGGTTTCCAGCCCCTGAATCCTTTCCAAGGAAGTGTCCCGAATAAGAAAGCCCGCTTTCCATACAAAGGGGTTTAAAGCTCACAACAGCAGGACCCTACGGAGAGGGGGACGCTGACTGGAGGGGTTACGGGACGGGTGACCACGCAGGCGAATTTGCCGTGACACGGGACAACGTGCCCGTGACCGCAGTCACCCGACGAGGCGCAGTGAGGTCTGCTCTTCTTAAAGAGAAACAGGCCAGCTGCCGGCCCTGCAGGTGGCTCTTGTGGCCCTGGCTGCCGCCCGTGCCTTGTGTCAAGGCCGCTCAGTGAGAATGTCCACTTTCGAGTCAAACGAAAGGAGAGTCAGCAACGATGTGGAGAAGCCGGGAAGGCCGGCGGGAGCCCAGGCGATGGTCTGGCCCGGAGTTCTGCCACCGGAAAGGGGGCGGCTGGGGCGGTGGCAGGTCCTGGCCGCTCGTCAGGCGGGCTTGCGACGCGCAGTTTAGGACGCGGGGCACATGCCACCGCGCCTCACCGCGCTGTCTCCCTCCGGGCAGGACTACACGAGCGGGGCCATGCTCACCGGCGAGCTCAAGAAGGTCCTCATAGAGGTCCTGCAGCCCCTGATCGCCGAGCACCAGGCCAGGCGCAAGGAGGTCACCGACGAGATCGTGAAAGAGTTCATGACTCCGCGGCCGCTGTCCTACGACTTCCAGTAACACTCAGTTTACACACGCTTCTAAAGGGTGTGATTTCCCAGTAACCCCAGCCCAATCGAATCACCACTACCTGTAGGCTCTGCCACACGGTAATTCCTGGCCTGGAATCTGTAAGCCCGTGCGAGTCTGTGCTGTTTCTTCCTGTGATGCCCTCCTTTCTGTCTTGCGGCAAAACCTCGGGACCGGGTGCCAGCTAACGTGTCGTGGTCAGAAGGTCCGGCTGGAGTCTCTCCCACAGCAGCCCCTTTTGGCCCAGTGACCGCAGGCCAGCCTGGGTCCACGGGGCCCTGCGGCGGAAGCCTCCCGTGTGCCCAGCACACTCTGCAGCCCGCTCTGTGAAAGAACACGGAGCATGCTTACGTATCTGCAGCCAAAACGTCCTGATTGTAGACCGACACGTGCTTTGGGGAGTCCGTGTGGGAAGTTTCACGGGCACAGAGGTGTTTCACCCTGTGCCCCTCCACATTTAAAAGAATTGCCAGCTGAAAGCTTTGCAGTCCATTTGGCTACGAGTTCCCAGCTGTCAGGCTGCTTGTCACCGGCCCGGGCCGCCCGGTTCTCCCGTGTCCTGTGGGCAAGACTGCAGCCCCCTGAGCACACTCCAGACCGCGAATGCGCACACTCCGCAGATCATGCTCTTCCCGGGGTACTAACACCTCACCTCCACCGCGGAGCCCTCCGCACTCCGCCCGGAAAGCCGGTGGCCGCCTCGCGCAGGCTGTGCCAGGTGCTGAGGGCTCTGTTGTCTTTGCAGATCCTTTTGTTTTGACATGTGACTGGCCTGGAGGTCGCTCTGCACAGAGCGGTGCCCTGGGGCAGGCGGACGTGGCTCCCTCACGGCCCTGGCCTATTGAAGCGTGCGCCCTGTGTGGTTTTGGAAAAGCGGAAGACCTATCTCAGGGAAAGCCCTTGGTTGAGGTGTCTGTCCTTTCTGGAGGCACAGGGTCCACTCCCCCGTGGCACTCGTTGGCGTGAATAAACTTGCTTCGGTCCCGCCTGTGTCTCTGTGCGGCGTCCGGGCTTTGAGGACTTGCAGGCCTGTGTCAGGCCCGGGGTCGTGCTGCGCCTGCTGCCCCGAGCAGAGCCCCTCCCGGGGTGGCCCTTGCGTCCTGGGTCCCACCAGGGGTGACGTGGGCTGGAGACCCAGACAGGAGATCCCCATGGCTGGGATGAAGGCTCCCGGCCATCACGCAGTGGACGTGTCCCACAGGTGGCTGTCCTCACTCCGCAGCAGGGAGCGGCCACGGGTGGGCGGCGGCAGTGCCCGAGGGGCAGGGGCTGGGCTGGCCCACTCGCCCAGGGCCCTGCCAGGACGCAGCCCTGGACTCCTCTGCCCGCCCATCCTCATCTGGGGCTTGTTCAAGGCCACACTGAGTTGTGACAGAGCTGGCCTGTCCTGCCTCTTATTTGCTGTCTCCACGCACACAGAGGGACCGCGTCACAATGAGGGCACTGAGGGCAGGGCCCTGGTGCCAGGATGTGGGACAGCCTCCTCTACCCCCATTCCCCCGTCCTGCCCTGCTGGCACAGCCGGAGGCTGAGCCACCACAGAGCTCTTGCTGCCCTTGCACCCACGCCACTGGTCGCCCCGGGGGTAAAACAAGGGGCCACATGTGAAGTCCCCAAGGCCCCAGAGCACTTGGGGAGGAGTGTGTCGCCGTCGGGGCGGCAGTCAGGAGGGGCTGTGGCCCCTCGCGGGCAGCTCCTCCCCACCGAGGCTGTGGGACCGGGCAGGCCTCCTGACCCTGGGGCCCCTACCCCTTCCCGGGAAAACGAGAGCAGCCACACCTCACCGTTCTTGGGAGCAGTCCTGTGGGTCAGAGGTCAGGTGACTCACCCACGGGTCCCTGCTGTTAAGGCCACAGCTCCTCCCACACCCACATTTTGCTTAAAAAAACATTTTAGGGAGCGCACTTTCCAGGGTGCGCATCAGCAAAAACGAGAAGGGGGCGCCCCGCCAGCAGACGGTGCGGCTCTCACAGGGAGTTGAGCCCCGGATTCTCCCGCCAGCACCCAGCAGCGGGGGACCACCCTGCCCCTTCCAGTGCAGCCTGGACTTGGTTGAGGTGGCCACGCTTACAGGGTGAACACCCAGCTGGGCCCGCCTTCTCTTCCCCATTTCTGAAAGGGGGTGGACGCAGGCTCCAACGGGCCGGGTCACCAGGAGGTTGTAGAGAGCTTGAGGACCACGGACCAGGCCCTCCCGCCAAGCCACTTCCCCACCGTGGGCGGGCCTGCTGCCCGGGGACCAGGGTCCCCACGGTCCCCAGCTGCGCCCGGCACAGCTGGGAGCGGTGCCGACAGCTGCCTTTCCTGGGCCACCGTGGAACAGTGGGCACTCTGCGGTCTCGCCACTGGTGGATGCGGGTCAGTCTTTTGATGGCTTCTCAGCACCTTGTGCTTCCGGCACCGGCTCCCTGGGTCCCACAGGCGCGCCAGCATCTTCGCCTCGAGGCTGCATGCACTTCCGGGAGCCTGCGGGGCTTCTCCCACTCATTCCACACCCGCCCCCCAGCCCCTGCTGTGCCCCGGCTGTGCTGATGGAGTCCACATCAGACATGCGGGGAGTGAGGTGCCAGGTGGGGGCCTGTTGGGCCTGAAAAGCAGCCCAGTGGTCAGGCAGGGAGAGCCTCCTGAAGGAGGTGATGCTGGGGGTGCCGAGCAGAGGAGGGCGAAGGGTGTTCCTGGCAGAGAACACAGTGGAGGCAGCTACTGGGGTCAGTGTGACAGGAGCAGGCGGGGAGGGGGGAGGGGGACCCACCCGCGCATAGCGCAAGAGGTCTTCCGGTGCAAACACACGGGCAAGGCCAGTGTCTGTATCATCGAGGCAGGTGTTGGCCGGCTTTACCAGAGCGCTCCACCTGCCAGCCTGGCCCCTGACGGCCGCTCACTGCTGAAGCCACGTGGTCCAAGAGGGGTTCAGCAGTGCAGGGGCACATCCTCCCACATCTCCCTCTCGGAGCTGTCCCCTCCCCTGCCGGCAGGCTGTATGATGACCTGTGCGAGGCACCCGGCACCCAGCCCGCACCGCCCCTCCCTCCTCCGGGCCCCTGCGGAAAGGTGGTCCACAGCCAGATGTCCAGCAACAGAGGGGCCAGGTTCGCTCAGACGGGGTAGGTTTGGGATGGGGGTAGTGGGGAGAGCAGGAATCATGCTGAAGCCGCAGGGCCCCCTGTGGCAGAGCTCGGTGCTCCAAAGGCCCAGGGAGTGGAGCCAGCCAGAGTGCTGGGCCTCAGTGTGCCCATCTGCATAGTGGGAACGGTGTGGAGGGCTGGCCCCCGGGATGAGCTGGCCGCCCGCCCCACAAAGCACGGAGCAACCCCACTGAGCACATTCAGACAAAGTCGTTTTATTGTCAGCAGCTCCCCGCAGAGTCTCGGGGCTCTCCGGGCAGAGCGAGGGCGTGCGAGCGGGCCTGGCACCAAGCTGGTCGTGGCTGTCCGGGCAGCGCCCTCTCTGAGCAGCCTGGCGCCGGGGAGCAAGCCGGCGGCGCGTCAGAGCTCAGCGAACAGCCGAAGGGAGCCGGGCGGGGGCCTCCCGGGGAGGGTGGCCAGCAGCACAGGTGAGGGCAGGGGTGCCCTGAAGACACGGGCGGCAGGGAGAGGCCCCAGGGACACTGGAACGACCAACTGACCAGACGTTCGAACGACTCCACGTGACAAATGTCCTCGTCCAAGAGGCCCACTCCTCCCTGGCTCACAAGACCCTCAAGCCAGCACCGGGCTGATGGCTGGCGGTCTGCAGCCCGGCGAGCGAAGCCCCAGGCACGGCTGGCCCTGGCCACCGCAAGGCTCCGGCTGTCCCGTGGGGGTGGGGGGGAAGGCGGTGGTGAAGCAGGGCGACACTCCAGCCGCTGCCTCCAGTCCCGACGGCTGGCCCTGGGGCGTGGGGACTAGCTCACGGCCAGGCCCCGCGCGAGCCCCAGCACGGCTTCGTAGGTGACAAAGACCGCCATGTTGACGGGGAAGGCGCGACAGCAGTTGAGCGCCAGCCCCTTGAAGAGGACGCGCGGCCCCTCCTCCCGGACGCTGCTCACCACGCAGTGCAGGAGGCCCCGGTAGCGCCGCTGGCCCCGGCCGTCCGCCTGCAGGCGCGACTTGATCACGTCCATGGGGGTGGCCACGGCCCAGGCCAGGACCCCGGCACAGCCCCCGGCCACCAGCACACCCAGCACGTCTGCGGGGAGAGAGGTACCGGTGCCTCAACCGCCGGCCCGACGGGGACGCCGAGGACGGCCAGCGGGGCACCCGGCGAGGGGGCCGGCGGCACAGGAGCCTGGGGCTGGCTCCACCCACGTCACTGAGCAAAGCCGCAGGCGGGTCTGTCCGGACTCCTGGCGTCGAGGGCGCTGTGCTCCCCGCCCCGGGAGGCACCGCGTGTTGGGCACAGCGTCTTCCCGGCCTCAGATCCCACCGTGCCAGGCCTGCCCCCCGCGCCCGGCCCCGCTCACCTGGCTGGCTGCGGCCCACGGGCGTGAGCCGCTCGCACAGGAGGGTGTAGGACAGAAAGTAGGTGGCGAAGGAGTGGCCGTCGCGGAGGAGCAGGGCCGAGCTGCCCTTGTAGAGGCCCCGCAGCCCCTCCTCACGGGCCACCGTGGCCAGACAGTGCAGAGGCCCTCGGTACTTGGGCCCAGGCCTTGAGCCCGCGGGGGGCGCAGGACACGCGGGGGGCGCGGCCGAGGGCCCCGAGGCAGAGGGGCGCCGCTGCGGCTGCGGCTGCGGCTGTGTCTGTGTCTGCAGGCGGACCTTGGCCACCTCGGTGGGCGAGGTCAGGAACACCTGGAGGCGGAAGTGGCAGAGTAAGGGGTGCCAGCTGCTCTGCCCCAGCCCGGCCTCCGGGGGCCTCCCCGTTGCCCACAGCAGCATGGGGGGCGGGGGGCTCAAGAAGCCTCCGGCTGGCTCCCTCCCTCTCCACCCTTCCCTGCTGCACTCGGTCTCTCTGTCTCCCAAAACTAAATCAACATTTAACGTAAAATAAATAACTATTTAAAAGGGGGGAGGGCTCCTGGGGGGCTCAGTCGGTTAAGCATCCGGCTTCAGCTCAGGCCGTGAGCTCATAGTTCATGGGCCGCAACAGGCTCTGCGCTGACAGCTCAGAGCCTGGAGCCTGTTTCAGATGCTGTGCCTGCCTCTCTCTCTGCCCCTCCCCCACTTGTGCTCTGTCTCTCTCATAAATAAGTAAACGTTAAAAAAATTTCTAAGAAGGGAGGGCTCCCGGGTGGCTCAGCTAAACATCCAACTTCAACTGAGTCACGATCTCACAGTCCATGGGTTTGAGCCCTCATCAGGCTCTGTGCTGACAGCTCAGAGCCTGGAGCCTGCTTCCAATTCTGTCTCCCTCTCTCTCTGACCCTCCCCTAGTCATGCTCTGTCTCTCTGTCTCTCTCTCTCTCTCAAAAATAAGTAAATATTTTTTAAAACTCTAATAATAATCGTTTTAAATAATATCTTATTAAATAATAAGATAACAAAATAATTCATAATAATAACAAGTGATAATAATTTTACAGAAGAAGCCTCAGGCTGGCCCTGCTGTCATGGTCATGGTCAGGGCTCAGAGCCAACACTTCTGCTTCCGCAGCACAGCTCTGCCTGCACGGAGTCGGCTCTTCGCGAGGTGGGTGTTCAGTGAGTGTGTGTGAGGTTCATGCAGGCCTTCATCACGGAGTTAATATGTTAATGACCTAATGTATTATGTAATTACTGTAAGTATTTAATGTAAGAATAATTTGACAGTAAACATAAGTTTAATAACATTAGTAATTAGTAACGTAATATTCCTAATTACAATATTACTAACGAGCCCGGCTGCCATCTGTGGGCGCTCATACCCATCAGACTCCATGCTGGGGGCTTTCCACTCCTGACCTTCCTTGACCTTCACCATGCCTCTTACTGATGAAGAGACAGAAGCTCAGAGAGACTCCCTAGCTTTGCCCAAGGTCACTGGGCTCACAAGACTCCGAGGAGCCCTCCCCGACAACCCCCTGGCCTCATCCAGCCTCTGCCCTCACGGAGCCTCAGTTTCCCCACCTGCCAGGCTCTCCCAACACCGCCAGCCTGAGGCCCCTTGTGCCCCCCACACTCACGCGGACCAGGCCAGAGGCAAATCCTGAGAGCGTGATGTCGGCCTTGGAGGGCTTGGCGTCACTGCTGCCGTACCGAACTCGGCAGATGTGCGCCAGGCAGTGGCGGTAGGTGCCGAAGGACACGGATGAGACCAGGGACACGGTGCACACAGGCAGCGAGAGGCCCCTGTAGAAACCCCACACCTGGGTGGGCGGGACCAGGGGACCCAAGTCAGGCCAGGGACCCGGCAGGAAGAGGGCAGCCCAGAGGGGCCCTGGGCCAGTGGGACTGGGTCTCGCCCCCGCTCTGCCCTGCCTTGCCAGGGGACCTCCGCCAGTCTCTGACTGCCCAGGGCCTCGGTCTCCCCAGCTGTACACTGTGGACCGAGACAGCCCACTTTTAAGGTTCCGCGAGGGGCTGAGGAGGCAGAGGGCGGCTGGCAATGGTGTGGGACGGCGTGGTCCCTTGTGGCCGTGGTTCATCGGTCCCCCCACCACCCAGCGCCGAGCCCCAGGTTCGCGAGAGTCCCTGCTCTGGACCAGGCTCTGAGCTGGACGCGGGGACACCTAACGGCTCCACCCAGCACTGCTTTCAAGGGGTGCCCAGCCTGGGGGGGGGATAGGAATGCCAACACTCGGGGGTCCCCCCCTGGCCTTCAAAGACCCCAGCTGCCACCTGTAATCTCTCTCCCGAGGCAGGGCCTCCTCTGAGCGCCCCCTCCGGGCCGGATGCCTGGCTCTCCTCCTCAGAGAGACCCCCGCAGGCTGGTACAGTCCTTCCCATTTGGAAGGTGACAGAACAGGGTTCGGCATCCCCTGGCTGCTTAGGGGGTGAGGCCCTGACATCCTCCTGCCCATCACCTTGGCCCCAGGCCTACCCGCTCCCGGCGATACGTGTCCCAGACGCAGTGCCAGATGCCCCTGTACTTGGGCTCTGTCTGGATCTTGACCTGTGAGAGAAGCAGGCTTCAGGAAGGGGTGGCTCCAGGCCTAGGGCAAGGTCACTAGTCCAGGGGAAGGGGAAACATCAAGCCCTTGATTGTCAGAGCCGTGCTGAATGTGGGCAGAGCAGGGCCCACAAGCCCCCTGGTGAGACAGGAAACCCTGCTCAGGTGAGAAGAGGGGCTGACGGAGTCCTCAAGTGCATGGGGGAGGGCTGGTCGGATGAGCTTGCCAGAAAGGTCTCTGGCCACAGGGGGAGCAGGAGACTTGGAGGGTAGCCGAGTCCCAGCCAGGGGCCTCTGGGGGGGCGTGGGGCCTGGCCGCTGCCGTACCTTCACCGTGTCCAGCGGGTAACCCACAGCGACACCACAGACTCCTGGAAGGAAACCAGACGAAGCAGGTGAGGGGCAGGGGTGGGGGGGTGGGGAGGAGCCTGACGGGCCCCCCGCTGAGAGCAGCCCCACACATATCCTCCACGCCGTGTCTCATCGACCCCATGAGTGTTGATGCAGAGAAGGAAACTGAGGCTCAGAAAGGTAAAGTCCCCCCTGCCAAGCTGCTAGCAGCTGCTTCCGTGTCTTGGCCCAGGGGTGCCT
Source organism: Helogale parvula (assembly GCA_004023845.1). Taxonomy (NCBI): domain Eukaryota; kingdom Metazoa; phylum Chordata; class Mammalia; order Carnivora; family Herpestidae; genus Helogale; species Helogale parvula. Next base: position 96,342 of record PJEM01006798.1, on the reverse strand, counting down.
CGCGCTGAAAGCCAGAGACGCTCCGCGGCTTTGCTTCCATTTTGGAGGAGCCTCCGCTCCGACCCTGGCTGGGCCCCATCTCGAAGCCGGGCAGCTCTTGCCCTCAGGCCTGTGAAGGGCTCGTCTGCCTTGGGCTGCAGGGGGTGTGTGGAGGAGGGCCTCGGACCCAGGAGAGGCAGCAGGCGGGGAAGCCCAGGTCACCCGGGGCTCTGTGAAGGACCACCTGGAACCCCAGGTCTGCGTGGAACAGAGTGGGACGGGAGGCTCCCTCGACCAGAGCGCTCTCCCTGCCGGGGGCCAGGCGTGCCCCTCCCGTTCCTTCTCTCCTGGCAGCAGAGCCTCAGTGTCTAAGCCCCCAGAACCGCGCTGGGGAAGCCAGACAGCCTCAACCCCTGGGGCTCCCGTACCCTGGAGGCCAGGGGTGGTGAGAGTATCTGAGGACAGTAAGGCACTCGGGGGCGGAGCCCTAATTACTAGGCATCCCGGGACTCAATAACTGTGTGGATGACAAAGTGAATCAGTGAATGAGTGAATGACCAAAGCAAGCGAAGCAAAGGACCGACTGAATGACTTGGTCAGAATTCGCCTCCTTGACCCTCCTTGACCCTCCCACAGACCGACCTCACCAGACTCCTGCTCGTTCATCGAAGCCCTGCCACAGCAGGCCCCCCTGTCTGGGGCCCTCCCTGACCCCTGCCTCCGGGCTGCCTCTGTGCCGGAAAACACGTAGATCGGAGCCCCCGTCACGTGGTCTTGCCGCTGCCCCACAAACGTCACGTCTGTCCTCCACAAGGCCCTCATCTGATCTGGCCTAGACGAAAATGCAGGACTCGGGAGCCCTTCCTGGCTCTGGGATCTTGGGCAGGTCAAGCCCCTTCTCTGGGCCTCCTCCCGAGGGGACTAACATCCAGGCAGCAGCTGGCCCCGGTCCAGCACGTAGTAGGGCCTGAGATGGGTCGCCGGTGAGGCCAGGGCTCCAGTCCTCCCTGGACCCGAACCGCCAGCCCCCCTGAGGGAAGGAGAGCAGCCCACACCGTTCCCAGCAGCATCGACCGGCACCCACGGCTGTTGCACAAGACCAGCAAGGCCAAGGGTGCCTCACCCAAAATAGCCTCCCAGCCTGCAGGGTCAGCGGCGTGGGGGAAGCCCCTGCCCAGCCTGTCTCCTAACAAGCCTGTTATCTCTCTGGATTCGTCTTTCGCAAGCAGCCCTTTCCCCAGAAGGGAAAATAGTTCAGAGCCCAGCAAGGCCGGGACAACATGCATCCAAACAGGGGGTGAGGCCGGGGCTCAGCAGGGCCTCCCCCCTCCCCCCCACCCCAGGTTCTGGACCCAGGCCGGTTTGTCCTCATTATCCGCATCCCCGACCGTCCCCACGCGAGTACGGGCGGAGGCCACCTTCTGCCACCCACCCCCACCGAGTGTCCCCACCCCGGACTTGCCTGTCCACCGCCTCCCAGGCTGAGGCTAACTCATGTCCCCGCGCCTCCCCCCGGCACCTGCAGCCCATGCCAGGTCCGGACCCCTTCCGGGGCCCCCCAAGCCCCACTGCTGTGGGAAGGCTGCTGTCAGGCCACAGCACACCCCAGCCCCCCGATTCTCCCGTCCTGTCCGTTACCTCCGACGGCTCCAGCAACAAAATCCATGGACAGCGAGGTGGCGTGGGGGGACGGGCCTGGGGTCTGCCTGCCGGACAGCAGCCACGCCACCACCAGGGGTGGCCTCAACAGCGAGTCAGCTCCTCGAGGGCCTTAAATCCCTGCGGTCAGGGGCGGGGCAGGGGACAGGAGTCCGCTGACCAGTGGCCCCGAAGGCAGAGGCCATGCGGGTCGATGCCCATATCCAGGCACAGGGAGCTGGACTCTCCCCCCCACCCCCCCTGGACCCTTGTCCCAGTGCCCTCAGGACCCAGGTGTCAGGGAAATATGTGAGAGGCCACAGGAGGTGGCAGGCTCACCGTCCATGCTGCCTGCGGGGCTGAGCCCCAGGCCACGTCCAGACACCTCCGGGGCAGTCCGGTGGTGGGGCCGTGATGACCATGACCCTTCGTGGCGTCCTCGGGCCTCGCCAGCTCCCCTGGGATCGCTCCTGTCCGGGAGCCCTCAGAGCTCCGTCCCCACTCGAGCAACAAACACTGTCCAAGCTGAGACTCATGAGACCCGGCCCCGTCCTCACGGAGCTCCAGCTGACAAGGGGAAGTGGAGGCGAGCACAGGGCTGCCCCCGCTCCAGGAGCAAACGTGGGTCACAGCCAGCGTCTGCTCCGCACCCTTCTCACCGCCCGGGTCCCGCACTGTCCCCGCACCCCCACGTCTGCCTCCCGCCACCCCCCCCCCCACGGGCCCTGCCGGGGGTGCCTCCGAGCCGTCCCCAGCATCCTGCGCTGACTGAGAGCCGGGACCAAGCCCTGCAGGGCCTCCTGCTAGGGCCAGGGGCCAGGGCTGCTGCCCGGCCTCTAAGCCAGGGCGCTCCTGAAGAGGCAGCCGCTCCAACAAGAGGTCGCTTGACCCCCCCCCCCCAGCAGTGTACCCCACTTTACAGTTTACACCTCCTCCACCAGCTCACGGGGTCCTCATCACAGCTTTGGAGAGAAGCAGGGCAACGGCCTCCATTGTACAGTTGGAGCCATCGAGGCCCAGAAGAGGGATTTGTCCAAGGCCAGGTAAGTGGTGGGGCTGGATGTGATGGAACATTCTAGAACAACCAGCGCCTCTCCGATGCCAAGGGCCAGGCCCTGAGGTCCATGAGCTCTGCCCCCATGGCCGTTACCCCGTGGGCCCTCCCAGGGGCTCAGCATGTGCTCCCAAGTGAGCCACACAGCAGCGCTTCGAGGTGGCCACGAACTTGCCCAGGGTCACACACAGCAAGTGTCCCGCCGACCAGAAAGCTGGCAGGACCGGGGTAGGGGGGCAGGTGTTGACGTCACATGGTTCAGACAGACTGGTCCAGGTGGCCCTCAGGCTCAGGACTGTGCATCTACCTGTTTTCTTGTCTTCTGATGGCCTGATGCAGACAGGCCTTGAACAGGCTGGGTGTGACAGGGGCGGGGGGGAGGGGGAGACGGGGGGAGCAGCCACATCCCCGCCTGCCCAGCCATTGCAGGGTGAAGGCAGGACGAGCTGGCAGTGGCAGCTGCCCAGGCAGAGGGCAGAGGGCAGGATGCAGCCCGTCCAACGTCAGTCCTGACACCTGTCCTGGCCTTTAGCATTTTTGTCAATGTTTATTTATATTTGAGAAAGTGAGAGAGAGACAGAGTGTGAGCAGGGGAGGGTCAGAGAGAGAGAAGGAGACACAGAATCTGAAGCAGCTCCAGACTCCGAGCTGTCAGCACAGAGCTCAACACAGGCCTCGAACTCTCGGACCGCAAGATCATGACCTGAACTGAAGTTGGACACCCAGCTGACTGAGCCTCCCAGGCGCCCCTCATCCTGGCCTTAAGAGACACACTCAGTGTCTGCTTAGGGGCCAGACTGTCTGCATTCAAATCCCAGCCCTGATGCCACGCAGACATGGCCCGCCCCACCCCGTGGCTCTCACATTCTAGGCAGAGGGGAACAGACACCCCAGAGGTGAGGAAACTGCCAAACAGCGGGGAGTTCCAAGGACAGAGGCAGAGTAGGGAGGGGACAAGGTGGGGGGGGGGGGCAGAGGGTGGGCAGCATGGGAGCGGGCAGCCCAAGACAGTGACATGCAAGATAAGGGTGTTTTCTCGGTCACTGCAGCCAAGTTTCACCTGCACTTTGTCTCTGGAGCAAACATGCCCAAACTTTACCCTCCCCACAGCAGGACGCAAAACATGCCACCTCACTGTTCAGGCTGCTCCGGTGCAGGTCTAAGGGTTCCCCACCCAGCTGTGAGCTTCTAGCCGGCAGGGCTGGGCCAGATTTGTCCCTGAGCCCACAGCTCCCAGCAGAGGACAGGCTCCCTGGGGAGGCTGGGTGAATAAACGCATGAGGAAACAAGTCAGTGGATGGACGGATGGCTAGATAGATGGATGGACAGAAGGAAGAACAGGTGGGCAGATCAAAGGATGGGTGATGGACGGATGGATGGATGGATGGATGCGGTGAGTGAGTGGATGGATCGATAAATGGATAGATGGATGGACAGGTGGGCAGATCAAAGGATGGATGGATGGATGGATGGATGGATGGATGATGGATGGATGGATGGACGGATGGATGGATGATGGATGGATGGATGGATGGATGCGGTGAGTGGGAAGGTGGGTGGATGGGTGGGTGGATGGATGGACAGACAGATGGACTGAAGAATGGACAGGTGGAAGGGTGAGGGGTGAGTGGATTGGCAGTTGAAACTACAAGTGAATGAACCCCCGAGTCAGGAGAAGTCACCCGCTCACATTGGCTTGCGCTGACACAGGAGGTGGCAGAGAGACCAGTGGGTGGCTGGGAGGGGCAGAGGTCTCGGCCGGGGAGAGCCCTACACGGTCTGGGGGAGAGCTCAGGCTGGGCACCCACAGCTTTGGTTTGGCTCCAGGCTCTGCCTCTCCCAGATGGGTGACCATGGGCCAGGAGTGTGGCTCTGGGTCTGGCCTGGATAGCGGAAGGCACAGCCCATGGGACCCTCCGGGGGCATTCGTCTCAACAGGCAAGATTGAGTATTATTAGCACCAAGCCCGGCGCCAGGCCTCTTCCCACAACACCAGCCCCATTCAGTGTGGACCTGCTCGGCCCATCTTCTAGAAGGAGACAGACATCACACAAAAATGCAAGCCGGGCCGCTGCAGAGCATTCTGGGAAAGGGGCTGGCGCTGCACTGGGCACAGCGTCTTTCTGGCCTAGGGGCTGGTCACACTCCGAAATGCAGTTACATTTTATAAGAAAAGGAATAACCAGGGGTGCCTGGGGGGCTCAGTCAGTAGAGCCTCCAGCTTCGGCTCAGGTCATGATCTCACGGTTCGTGGGTTCGAGCTCCGTGTCGGGCTCTGTGCTGACAGCTCGGAGCCTGGAGCTGCCTCGGATTCTGTGTCTCTCTCTCTCTCTGACCCTCCCCTGCCTGTGCTGTCTCTCTCTGTCTCTCAAAAATAAAAAACATTAAAAAAAAATTAAGGAAAATAAAGGAATAACCATAAGTTACTGAAAAAAACCAAAGCCCTCCAGACCAAAGAGAGGCAGCAAAGGGAAAACCCCACGTGGAGTGTGGGCAAACACAACCATTTTCTTTTTTACTATCGTTTTGTGATTTGCTTCCGTCCCTTATCAACATGCCTAGGACGGCTCGTCCCCACGGCTCCTGCAAAGGCCCTTCCGGGGCACGTCCACGGTGCGCACGGTGTGGCCAAGGGTAGGGGGTGTGTGGGCAGGAGGCTGAGCCAGGCGGACTCAGCCCGCCTAGTGTCCTTGTCTGTACAGTGGAAATTCCATGACCCTCCGCCATCCGGCTTTGGGAGGACGGAAGGGGCAGGGCCGCGCAGCTCCAGGGCCAGCCTGGCAGACGGCTAGACACGCTCCACACACTGCCGCCCCGACACTTCGGCGTGGTACCCTCAGCTTGTTTCCAGTGTGTAACAGAAAGGCCTCCCGTAAGCCCGCGCTGGGGTCTTCCGTCGTTTCCGGGGGGCACGCTCTCAGGGGGCACTGCCGAGTCACAGATGCCCGCTTTGTCATTTTCACACACTTGGCCACTTGGACGGGAGCTGGAGGTGGAGGGAGGGCGGCGGGGTTCCGGGCGGTGGAAATGGCTCAGGAGCCCCGAGCAGGCATGGGGGCTCAGGCCGGCTCCAGACACTGCCAGCCTCGGCATTTCCAGAAAACGGGCTCCACGGTCCCGCCCGGCTCACTCTGCGACCGAGAGCCAGCCACAGCCACAGACCCCCCGCCCCCCGGGCCTACATCTATAAAACGGGACTGGAGACAAGAGTCCGTACGCTGGGCCTGGCCCTGCTGGGCTTGGATCTGCATGACACCCAGCAGACACGGGGCCTCCAGCAGGGGTGAGGCAGCCCCCGACTCCGGGAGGAGGCATCTCTGGGTGCGGCTGCGGTGTGGGGTGGGATGAGCCAGACTCAGTCCTTCGGGACACTCTACCCTTCCTCTGACATGCTGAGGGGTTAGGGCCCGGGGCCTGGGGTCTCTAAGCCCGTGTGACCCCCGCCCCGGGAGGGAGGGAGGGACCTCAGGGCCACTGAAAGGAATCCAGTCAAAGCCGAGCACGCAGACAAAATTCCCAGGACACTGCACTTGGCCCGAACTGTCTTTTTCTCGGTCACAGGGCCCTCCCTCCGTCCTCAGAAAATAGAGCATGACTACAAAACACATTCTCACACCCCGGACAAGCCCCAGACAGAGCCCCTCCTGGCACCTCCTGCCTGGCCGGGCCACAGTCCACGGACACAGCCACAACCTTCCTCACCCTTCCAAAGCCCTCAGAAGGCCCCCGGACAGAGACTCCCCCCTAGAAGTGGATCCACTCTGTCCCCGCTCGTGGCTCTTCAGCTTCGGCACCCGTGTCACCAGCCACCCCCACAGCTACAAAGCATACGACAGAGTCTCCCCGCTGCCTCCCCACTGGGGCCTGCCGTCACCCCTGCCGTTGGCATAGGCGTCAGACTCAGCCTCCCGGCCCCCTGGAGCCGCTCCCGTGTGACAGATGGGGCCACCGTGGGCCAGAAAGACAGCCGGTGGGAACCGGCAAGAGGAAGAGTTTGAGGCCTGCCCGCCCTCATGACACCAGTGACTCCACCCCTGCGATGCAGGGATGAAGCTACCCGGACGGGATGGGGTCCAGGGAGGTAGGGACCGTGGGGGCTCCTGACGCGAGGAATCAGGTGTGGCAGAGGTGGGGCCGGGAGGGCCTGCTGCGTCAGGCCTGACCCTACAGCTGACGCGTCTCCCGGAACTGTCCTGTCGGCTCCTTTAGCTCCTGCGCCCGGCCCTGCCCACACCCTGGCCATGGTGGTTGGTCCCTTTGCACCCAAGCCCTTCACAGCTCCCGGACCCTTGCGACCCCTTGGTGGTCTGCCCAGGAAGCGTCGTTGACCCTGGAGTGTGCCAGCTGGAAGGGCTGAACAAGGTGACCTCTGACCCCACCCCTTCCCCCCCATCCACAGCACAGGGAGTTGGACTGGGGAACAGGAGGCTCCAAGGCAGGACCCGAGGCCTGATGCCAGAGACGTTGGCCACCCGAGCACTCGTTCAGCCACTCATGACTGTGTGTGTATTCTCGTGCGGGCACTGGGGTCCAGAGGTGCTGCCCTCGCCCTGCAGGCCAGCTGGGCGGGGCGGACATCTGATCTATTCTTGCACAACAGATTATCCCCAAACTCAGCAGCTTCAAACGCCGAATACTTTTTTTTAATTTTTAATGTTTTATTTATTTTTGAGAGAGAGAGAGACACAGTGTGAGCAGGGGAAGGTCAGAGAGAGAAGGAGACACAGAATCAATCCAAAGACAGGCTCCAGGCTCCGAGCTGTCAGCACAGAGCCCGACATGGGGCTTGAACCCACAAACCATGAGATCATGCCCTGAGTCCAAATTGGATACTTAACCAACTGAGCCACCCGGGCGCCCCTAAACACTGAATACTTCTTACCTCATAGTGTCTGAGGGTCAGGAATCTGGGGACAGCTTGGCCGGGTGGCTGGCGCTCAGGGTCTCTCGCGAGGCTGTGGTCAAGCTGGGGGCATGAGCTGCACCAGGTCTAGGGGGACCACCTTCCGAAGTGACTCCCTCGTGTGGCTGTGGGCTGGAGGCTTCAGTTCCTCCGTGCAGGGACCTCTCTGCAGGACTGCTCCCAGCACAGCTCCAAGAGGGAGAGCAAGGCGGTGGCCATAATGCCTTGGGGACTGTCTCAGAAGTGAGGCAATGTTATTCCCGGTAAATATTTTCTTTTCTTTTATTACATTTTTTTAAAATGCTTATTTATTTTTAAGAGCGAATGAGCAGGGGAGGGGGAGAGAGAGAAAGGGAGACACAGAATCAGAAGCAGGCTCCAGGCTCCGAGTTGTTATCATAGAGCCTGACGTGGGACTCGAACCCACGATCCATGAGATCATAACCTGAGCAGAAACCAAGAGTCAGACCCTTAGCTGGCTAAGTCACCCAGCACCGGCCCCCCCGTCAACAGTGAATATTTTCTATTCCCTGGAAGTGAGCCACTCATTCCGGCCCCACACTCAGTGACAGGCAAATCAGGAAGCAGCTGTCTGGAAGAATTAGTGGACGTGTTTTCAAGCCACCACGGAGGGCCAGGCACGGAAACAGGTAAGTGTGGCCAGCCTGTCACAGAGAGAAGCCAGCCTCCCCTGGCGTGGTCGCAGAGGCCTCCGGGAAGGGGGCCCAGCCGGGCTGCTCTGGAAGTGGGCAGGTGAGTGGGCACCCCTGGCGTGGGCTGGATGGACTGAGGTTGCCCAGGACGCCCCTGCCGCTACACAAAGATGCTCAAGGCCAGACGAGGGGGAAGGAGAGCAGCCTGCCCCCCCCCACTTGGACGGCGAAGGCCCGTGAGGGGGGTACACCTCAGAGGGACGTCTGGCCCCCAGCCAGCCCCTCGTACTGCCTGTCATGTGCCACCCAGGGGGCCAAGGACAAGGACTCCAAAGAGCAGAGCCCGAAGCAGCAAGGCCCGTGGGAGAGGAGGGACAGTCGCTGGGCAGCAGCCCCCGGAAGATGCTGCCTGGCTGCGTGGTGCCACAAGGCCCTTCCTTCAGGGACAGATTCTGGGACAGCAGGTCTCCACCTCCAGGACTCTGGAATCCAGGACGCTGCGGGCTTTCTCTCCCTCCTTCCTCCGCCTGCCTCTGAGCTGCCCCAGGCTCCTCCCACGTCCGTGTCCTCCCCGAGGGCCTGCCTGCCACACCCGTGACTGTCCCCACGAGCCTCCGGGCTCAGCGGGTGGCGTTCTCCATCCGCCACTGTGCCCTCTCCCTCCTGTGGTATCAAGTCCAGCTCACCCCGCCACTGGGACCACGGCCCAGGGAGGGGCGCTCTCCCCTCCTCTGGCCACAACCCCGGGGGGCCTGCCCCCTACATCGACCATTCCCCCCCCAGACCAGACGGTGTGCCACTCCATCCTCTGCCCTGACCACCACGGACAACCCCCCGGGCCCTCCAGGTCTGCGGCCCTGGGAAGTCCTATTTTTATACTTGAAGCATTGGCCACACGTCTATTTATATCATGCCCTTCTTGAGTTCCTGCTCATCTCACAACCCAGCCAGAGCGGGGCGCCTGCGGGGCTCAGTGGGTTAAGGGTCCGACACTTGACTTCAACTCAGGTCATGATCTCGTGGTTTGTGGGTTCGAGCCCCACATCGGGCTCTATGCTGACAGTGCAGAGCCTGCTTGGGATTCTCTCTCTCAAAATAAATAAACTTAAGCAAACAAACAAACACTATCTGGCCAGGGCCTCCCTGGCTCCGGTCTCTTGTTCACTCCAAGGCCAAGTGGGCTGGGACCGGCTGAGCATGAGGGAGGCCTACAGCTCACCTGGAGAGGCAGCCCTGGGGAAAACTATGAACATTTCCAGTGGAAGGAACATTCCAGAATCCCCTGCAGCATGGTGGCCACTTTGAGGTTGACTCCGTTTAAACAAATCGTTTCAAGTCTACTTAACGAGAGAGCTCTGGGCGCCATGGACTTGAGAGGACAGTGGCTGCCAGTCCCCAGAGGGTCCCAGGCTCTTCAGCCTCTGAGGCCCACCCCCCAGTAGATTCCTTCGTTGGGGGCGGAGTCACCAGCGGACCGGAGGGGAGGGGCGGAGCCACAGCCCGCTGCAGTGTGCTCACTGGGAACCCGGAGGGCAGTCAGTTCTCACCAGTGCCTGGCAGCCAACCACAGCTCGGTCCCCAGTGCCCCTCCCCCAACGCCCCACCCCCACACCTGCTCGCTGCAGCCTTCAGAAGTTCTTCCGGGGCCAGAGTCTCCCCTCTCCATCCGGACAATTGAAGATGCCGGTGGGAAACCCCAATACCTCAGCTGAATAATTAACTCAACTCTTACCCCCCCATACCCCCTTTCCTACAAAAGCGCCTGCTTTGTGGGGCTCCTGCAGTTGCTCTGGCCCCTGGGATCCCCCTGAACCCATTTTACAAATGAGGAAACTGAGGCCAAGAAGGCTCACAGGGTCACAGAGCCAGGAGGGGTCCAAGTTGAGACTGAAAGGCAAAAACTGCTGACGTCAAGCTTCCTGAGCCTGTCCTTGGAGACGGTCTCGACCTGAGGTCCCCAGAGCCACCTCAAAGCCCCTGAAGCAGTCACTTGAAATGCAGGTTTCAGGGCGCCTGAGGGGCTCAGTCAGTCAAGTGTCCAACTCTTGATTTCAGCTCAGGTGGTGAGCTCACAGCTCGTGGGTTCAAGCCCCACGTCAGGGCTCTGCACCAACAGCACAAAGCCTGCTTGAGATTCTGTCTCCTTCTCTCTCCCCCTTCTCACTGCTACATGCTGTCTCGCTCTCTCTCTCAAAATAAATAAATGCACTTTAAAAAACTAAATGCAGGTTTCGAGCCCCCCTGCCCCCTAAGTCTGATTCCTTAGGTCTGGTGATGTGTGTCTTAGCCACCTTCCTGGAAGCCTGCATCCAGAGGTCTGGAGTGGGGACACCGTGGCCAGGGCCCCAGGGCAGGGCAGGCCAGCGCCCCGACCCCCTCACCCAGCCTGGCTCCTCAGGGCCTGCTCACCCAGAGCTGGCAGGCCGACCCCCTGCTCTTGAGTCAGAGCCGACACAGACACACACACACACACACACACACACACACACACCCCAGCCTAGGAGAGGCAGGGCCCGTCCTGCCTCTCTCCCTGGCTCCTTATCAAAGCCGACTGCGGCCTGGGAGAAACTTTGTTTCAGAGGTTCTTAATCTTAAAAATACATGTTATTAGTTTTTTAAAAAATTTTTTAATGTTTTTTATTTATTTTTTTGAGAGACAGAGAGAGACAGCATGAGCAGGGGAGGGTCAGAGAGAGAGGGAGACACAGAATCTGAAGCAGCTCCAGGCTCTGAGCTAGTTGTCAGCACAGAGCCTGACACGGGGCTCGAACCCACGAACTGCGAGATCATGACCTGAGCTGAAGTTGGACGCTCAACTGACTGAGTTTTATTCCGTGTGAGTGGGGAGACGGCTGGCGGTCCTGCCCCCCTGCACCTTGCCCAGGTCAGAACAGCCCCCGTCCCTGGATCCAGCGAATTCCAGGGTAGGGAGAACGCCCCTTGTCCTCTTTTCCTGCCGGGGTTTCTAACTCTTCCACACTGGATCCGTCTCGTGTAAGAAATTACAAAACTGTGCACACTGGAGACTGCAGCAAGAATTTGACGGTGACCTGGCTTGGCCTCCGGTGCCCCGTGATGACCCCTCCCTGACTGGCCATCCGGCTCTGGCCTGGGGCCCCTCGGGCCTTCTCCGGGAAGAACCCCTGCAGGGCGGCTCCCCTGGGTTGGGGTTGGGGCCTGGGGCTCTGCGGGTGGGCGAAGGTTTGAAAGTTTCACATCTTGTGCCGTAATTTTATCCTCAGAAAATGAAACAGAACAGGCATAGAACCCAACTGCTGATGAGATTGTGCTCCAAAATACGGACAGGAGTCCTCACTGACTTGGCGTGACTTTCTTAATTCTTCTTTCGGGTCTCTCCCCTAACTGCGGGGGGGGGGGGGGGGTTGGCCTCTGGAGGTCAGGCTGCAGGCAACCTGCCCGCAAGCATGAGGGCTAGTATGGACTTAAGGGCTTGTGCATTCTTTTAAGAGAAACCAAAAAAAAAGTAGGTCATTAGTTGTTTCCTTATCAAATGCGCCACTCTAACTTTGTGACTTCCAGCCCTGTTAAAGTACTTGGCTTTCTACTCAAACCTCCAAAAACTCTCCGCAGACATTTTGCTTCACCTCCCGAGGCATCGGCCACTAAGGGATCGCGGGTTCGTAAGGCTGAGTCACCCGGAAGCAGTTTAATCGTGGCCTCGGAAGCCCCCAGCCACAGTCAACTACTGCTCTTGTTTGGGGTCTGGGCTTCTCCCGGGCCCACAGGCTACTGGTTTCCTGGCTCCTGGAGGTCAGAGGCTGGCGATATTCAAACCCAGGCCTCCAGACCCCTAGTTCAGGGCCCACCAGCCATCACGAGCACTGGACTAGGAGTCAGCAGACCTGGCTTTGGGTCTCTGTTTAAGGAATGTTCTATTTAGATTCTAAGAATCAAAGGAAACCCTTAACACACCATCGTTGGATTCCTGGCGGACTACTTATATACACTTGATGTGCCTCCTCTGAGCAGAAATATATAATCTTTCAAACCCTGGACACACGGCGCACCTGAAGGGCTCAGTTGGTTAAGCGTCTGACTCTTCGTTTTGGCTCAGGTCATGAGCTCACAGTTTGTGAGTCAGAGCCCTGCCCGGAAATCCGGGCTGGGGATCTGGGCTGACTGCACTGGGACCTGCTTGGAATTCTCTCTCCCCCTCTCTCTCTGCCCCTCCCCCGCACAAGTGCTCTCTCTTTCTCTCACTAAGTAAATAAATAAACTTAAAAAAAGAGAATGGAACCCTGGATACATCTCCATTGTAATCCCTGTCCTGATTCCAGAAACGATAACACGAGAATGAAAGCACCACGGTGCGCCACCCGGAAACGCAGCAACGCGGCAACGCTGACCACAGGATCGTGAAGAAGGAAGTTGGGCTGCGGGCCTGAACCTGTTATCTGACTCTCATTGTGCAGAAGGTGCCTGGTCAAGTCCAGTCCCGGCCGGACAGTGCAGACTTCACGAGGCGCTGGGGAAGGGGGGGAGGACAAGTCGCTGAACGGGACACTCCCCAGGGACCCGGGAGAGGTCCTTGCCACAGCCAATCTCAGGAGCTCTCCAGGCTCAGGGTGTAGGATCCGGCTTCTCATCCCCGCCGCCCAGCGCCCTCCCACTTGGGCGGGCTCGCCTGGTCCCGCGCCCTCCCCGCCACCGATGGCGGCACCGGTGCATCTCTGCGCCCATCTGGGAACCTGCCCCGATCCGCACCCCTCCGTGGCCCAGCGGCGCCCAGGCAGGTGCGGGCCCCAGAAGGGCGCCCCACGACTCCCTTCCCCCTTCCAGCTCCCCGCCGTCCCGGGACCCCGCGTGCGGGCCCGGCGATTCGCCGCTCCAGGGGTTATCACAGCTAGTTGTGTCCGAGCCTTGCAGGGTCCTGGCAATACGCGCCCCTTGTCGCGCCCGTATCCCCATTACACGGGCAAGGACTTGAGGATCCGAACCCAGGCACCAGGGTCAAGAGTCCAGTCCAGAGCGAGCACACCCTGCTTCCCGCTCAGCTGACCCGTGTCGCTCTCGCCTGGAGGTTCCCACCCCTGCACAGGCCGCCGTCAGACCCCGGGCTCCACGATCCAGCCCCACAGTCCCAGCAGCGCACCTCCGGAGCGGCGCGGGCGGGCGCACGAAGCACACTCTTTGTCTGCGGTGCCCCTGCGCCTCCCCCGCCCGCCACGTTCACCCCCCGCCCGACCCGCCCCGAACACGCCCAGCCAATGAGAGGCGGCGGCGGCGCGCAGGGTCCGGGGTGTTGTCCGCGCCTCGCCCGCCCATTGGCTGCGCTCCGCACCCTCCCGCAGAAGCCCTGCCGGCAGGCCCGAGGGGCGGGGCGAGCGGCCAAAGGTGTGGGACCACCGGCTGCGGGCGGACTGCAGCGAGGGCGAGCGAGCCGGCCAGCGGGGACCTGCGCCGGCGGGGGACCCGCACTCGGAGCAGCCGCTGTCCCCTGGCCCCGGCTGGCCCCGGGCTCCGCAGCAGGAGGCGGCGGCCAGGCCGAGTCCCAACCGTGCGAGCCGGGGGGACTCCCCGACGGCCACCAGTCCGGCGAGGGACCAGAGAAGGACGAGGAGGAAGGGCGGCCTCGCCGGGGGCCCGGCTATGGCGCTCGACTTCCTGGCTGGATGCGCTGGGGGTAAGCAGGCGGGCGGCGCCCACCCCGACCGCGCGATCTCGGGAGGCCAGAGCCAGGCGTGCGGGATGGAGGGCCGGCTCACCTGCGGGTGCTGGGTCCGGCGGCTCACCCTCCGGCTGGGGTTTCCTCGCCTGAAGCATGGGGGTAACAATGCTCTCGTCTCCCGGGGCTCTTGGGGACGCTCACAGACAACAGGCCCAGAGGGCGTCTAGCACGCCGTCCGCCGGGGCAGATGTCGGGCAAGTCCTTCGGGGCTCGTCCAGACGAGAGGGCTGGGGCGCCGGGGCAGCACCGTGGCTTGGCCAAGTGGGCGACTGCCAGGAGCACGTCCCGATGCCCCCGTGCGCCCTTCTCGCGCGAGGCCTCGGGCACATCTCCCTCCCGGCTTCCAGCATCCCTAGCCGGCGCCCAGGGCCTCCGACGTTGGGGGCTGGCTCCACCCCTTTCTCCGCAGGTGTCTGAGCGGGGCTGGGGCCACAGGAAGACCCCCTAGAGGGCTGGCCTTGGAGGGCCCTGAAGGGCCTCGGTGGGCCCCTAGGCGCCAAGTCATGCTTTGGCACGCCACTCTAATTTGTTCAGTGAGCGCCTGGCGGGGGGTGGGGGTGGGGTCCCCGGGGCGGGGAATGGGCCTGACACGCGGTATGGGCTAGACCTGTGCTCACCGGTGCGTGTCGCCGGCGTGGGGCACCTTCGCCCAGACCAGGCTGCTAGGGTCCTCCCCAGGCCTGTTCCTCCGGGAGGGCCGCTGTCAATGTGCCCTGGCTCTGCTGTGGGATGGCCCTGGCTCTGCTGTGGGATGACCCTGGGCTTGCAGCTGGGCCCTTCCCCGTTTGGCCTTTAGCTTCTTTGCTTTTACTTGGAGAGTTCATTTATTTAAGGGGTATTAGCTGAGAGCCAGGTTCTGTCATTCCCCAAGGAGCTGACGTTAGAGCTGGCTGCTGTCTCCAGACTTGGTCCTGCATTGGTGGATTTCTCTCCTCCAGCACCTGAAACGCCTGCTTGGGTTTGGCTTTGAGCGCCCTGGAGGAAGAGGAGTGACAATGGCCTGGGGCATTTAAACTTCTGCGATTTCTGCTTCCTGCTCTGGGCAAGAGCAGACTGGTGGAGAGGGCTGTGTGCCAGGGAAGTGATGTGGGTCAAGAGATTTAAGAACTTCCCAGCCTGTTACCCAATCAGGCTTCAGGAAACCACGGGGCTGGAGTTTGCAGAAGGGGGAAAAACCCAGGGCCTTTCGTAAACGCGTGAATTTCTCCTAAGCCCAGGCCAGAGGGGACAGGCGGGGGCAGCCTCTGCAGATCCAGCTCTCAGCTCCCTTGTTCCCCTCCCCACTGTGGTCCCTGCACCTGCCACAAACCCTTCTGGCTCCTCCCGAGCCTCCAAACCCTCCTCTACACACCCCTACGTGGTGGCTTAATGGGGCTGGACTGCCCCCATGGCCAAAGCCCCTTTCTAACTTCTTGGGGAATGTGGGTTTTTTCCCCAGAGGGGCAGGATTCCTTCTGATTTCTCCCAGGTGTCCTGGGAGCTGTGGGGTTTGGGGTAGGACTCATCCTAAAACCAGGCCTACTTAGGGAGCCCCTCACCCCCACCCCCACCTGTGTTCAGTCACTGTAGGCTCTACACTCAAAGGAATGCCTTCCACCTTCCTCACCAGACCCACCTAGGAGAGATCCTGTCCAAGCTGCAGGGTTGGGGCAAGGTCAGGGACCAGCACCGTGGGGAGCTATGGGCCCCAGCCCCTCACCCCTACCCCTCAGCTGCCTTACTCTGGATCCCTGGGCAAGCCTGGGGCTGCTGGTGCACCCCTACCCCCTGCTGTGTGAGTGGAGGCCTGAGCCTCCCAGGCGGATGAGGATGTTAAGTGGCAGGCCCATTCCCCTGGGGTCCTCTCCTGCTCTTATGTGACCCAGGAGAAACCTTGGCCTTGAGAAGTGGAGGGACTAGTGGGACAGTGACCTGACTGCGCCCTGGCCTGCCTTCTGGGTCCCTGGCACGAAGGAGCCTGTGCGGAGGGACTGTCTAGGGAACTATTCGCCGGCAGGGCCCCACCTCGACGCCTGGCCCCTGGAGACCCAGGGAGCCCCTGCCTGGTTACTTAGGCTTGGGCCCCTCCAGACCTGAGGCTCAGGGCAAGATCATGGCCGCGCTTCTCTTCGGTGGCCTGGGGTCCCTCTAGATTCAGATTCCTGGGAGGGAGAACAGTACGTCACCTCTGATTGGCGGAGTGTCGGGTCACGTGTTCAGTTTCACCCTGGGGTGGGTGGGGTCGGCACCTTGATTGAAGGCTTCCAGGCCCTCACGTTGGCTGGAAGGTCCGGAAGCCCACCTACACTCCCCGCCAGGGGGTCAGTCCCAGGTCTGCGCCCGCCAGCACCCTGTGCTCGAGTGGGGGCCTCCCCGCCCCGTGCACGGTTAGAGGAGGCGCGGCCCCGTGGCGGGGCCCGGAATCCTGGTGGGGAGGACTGGTCTGCGTCCTCCTGTCTCCTGCGACCTCTGCCTCCGGGACGGCGGTCACCCCGCTCCTACCCCAGAGGACCATGGGATGGCGGTGCCCCGAGAACCCACCTTGTGTAGGGCGTGTAGGGCAGTGGGCACTGGCTGTGAAGGTGGGAGAAAGTGTCCACTTGCGGCGTCTCAGCGCCCTGTCCGGGAGGGGCCTGGAAGGGCTTCCCGGTGAGGTTAAAGCAGTAAGGCTTTGGGGGACCCGAGGCCCCGATGGAGGCGGGCCCACTCTGCTCATGTGAATGCGGACGTCCTTGTGAGGGCACGAGCCCCTCCCTGAGGGCATTGGAATGAGCCTCTGGAGAAAGTGGGAGTGCAAATGGCTGCCTTTGGGGGCTTTGGGGGGCCTCCCAACGAAGCTGGTGGGGTGACGGCTACCCCTCCCATCCTGGAGGCTGATGAAGGCTGGACCTTCACAAGTCTGGGCCCGGCTCCGGGACCGGCCCCGGGACCGGCCCCCCACAGGAAGGGGACCTCCAGCATTTCCGTTGCGGGCTTCTTGGGGACCCCACAACAGGGCCTGGCTGGAGAGGGCACGGCGGCCCCGAGGGCCCACAGCTAGGGGGGCGAACAGCATCCTGGCAGTGTCAGGTTTCCAAACCCCAAGGAAATAGTTACAGCCCCAGAAAATAAGTTCTAGAACTAGGCTTTTGTTTTGTTTTCTTTTAAGGTTTATTCATTATTGAGAAACAGAGAGATGCAGAGCCTGAGTGGGGTAGGGTCAGAGAGAGAGAGTGAAACAATCCGAAGCAGGCTCCAGGCTCCGAGCTGTCAGCACTGAACCCAACCTGGGGCTCAAACTCATGGACCACAACATGACCTGAGCTGAAGTTGGACGCTTAACTGACTGATCCACCCAGGTGCCCCTGGGCTTTTCAAATTTAGAAAATTCACAACATGCCGTGAAAGAGAAAGTGGATAGAAACCAAAGTGTGTCTCAAATGACCAGAGTCCCAGGTGTGGAAGTCTGGAGGGAAAAGACACCTTGGGGATGCCTTTTCATCTTCCTGTGAATGTTTGAGGTTCCAGAAGAAGAAAAAGGTCTGGAGATGAGGATTAGGATGAATAAATATTAGCGTAATTTTTCTCTGATCAGAAAAAGCCTGAATGTGCAGAGAGAAAGGGCTGATGTTCCAGGCCGGGTTACTTAAAAAAAAAAAAAGACACACCCTTGGCATCTCCTGGTGACATTCGTGAAATCTGTAGATACAATCTCAGCGGCTTCCTGAGAATAATAATGCATAAATTATTGACAAAGGAGAAAGAATGCACTGACGACAGATTTCTCAGCTGCGGCACCAGAAGAGAGAAGATTCTGGAACACTGCCTCCCTAATGGCCTGGGCCTGGGCGCCTCCTCAGAGCACAGGACCCTTGTTCCCGGATGGTGTTTAAGAAATAGATTATACAGGGTCGTTTCCTTATGTGTTAACTTCCAAGAAAAATAATCAAGAGAGGCTCCACCAGAAAGCCAACTGATGAGAGTGGAGACCCCAAGAAGTGGGTAGAGGGGAGGCGGAGAGGGAATAGCTCTGAATCTCGTGGGGTCTAAACGGGGTAGAAGAGGAAGCTATCAAGGGTGGAAAACTTGTTGGGGGGCTCTTACTGGGGTGGGGTGGGGAGGGCGGCAGAGAGCCTTTAGGGTGGTGATAGTTCTTATCCTGTTTAAAATACAAGAAGTGGGGCGCCTGGGTGGCTCAGTCGGTTGAGCGTCCGGCTCCAGCTCAGGTCATGATCTCACGGCTCATGGGTTTGAGCCCCGCATCGGGCTCTGTGCCGACAGCTAGCTCAGAGCCTGGAGCCTGTCTTCGGATTCTGTGCCTCCCTGTCTTTCTGACCCTCCCCTGCTCATGCTGTCTCTCTCTCTCTCAAAAATAAATAAAACATTAAACAAAATAAAATACAAGAAGTAACCTTTAGCCCAACTTAAACATTAGCAAGCAGAAGGCGGATACGTGGCGGTTTGCCCGAACCAGCAAAGACGTAGAAAGGAAAAGGGATGAAATAAACCATTCACGTAAAATAACAGTAAAATAACATGGAGTCGTGTCAGATCTCCCGTCTCGGCAGAACCGGAGATGCCTTCCGATGGGAGCAGCGGAAGCCAAGCCAAGCATCATTTGATGCTCGTTTCCAGGAGCATCAAAAACAAAGGAGTAGGAAACCAGGCTGAAATTTAACTCACAAAACGATGCCAGGCGCACGCACCCGGAAGGAAAGCAGGATTGGAAAATTTAATATCAAACACAGTGGCTCCTAAGGACCAAAGTGTGAGGCAAGGTGAGGGGCACAGGCTGCAGGGATGAAAAATGCAAGTTGTAAAGAGGTGCGGTGACTCCCGCTAGCCTCTGGGCACCCACAACCCTGATAAGCAGCCCCAGCGGGGGGGGGGGGGGGGGGGGGGGGGGGGGGGGGGGGCAGGAGAGGTGAGTGGGGAAGGAGGAGGGCTCCAGGCCCAGGTGATCTAGGCTCCAATCCTCTCCCCTCGGCAGCCCCGAAGCGTGGACATACTACTTCTCTTGGCCTCAGGTCCCTCATCTGTAAAATGGGCAAATAGTTCGTCCTTTACATATGAGAGGGAGACTCAGTACGCATACAACACTAAGAACAGTGATGGACACGTAGAAACATGAACACTTTGAATTACACGTAGATACACCCCCCCCCCCACGAGGAGACCTTTAAGAGACTCACACACGGGCCACTCCACGTCCCCGTGCCTCCCTGTCTCTGGTGAATGGGGGGGTTCCTGATTCCCAGTGACATTTACACCTGAACAGCACTCAGGCCTCTGAAAAGGAGCCAATCTGGAGCGTGATGTGCCTTTGTCCCCCTGGGGGGCTGGGGTTTTGGCGGAGCCTGGCCGGACGCCTCATTGTGCCTGAGGACAAAGTCCCCGAGCTGACTCCTGGGCCCCAGGCGGCTCCGTGCAGGACAGGGGGCGGTGGGCCAGCGGGGGGGGGGGGGGGGGGGGGGGGGGGGGCGGTTGATGCTCCCGCCTGTACAGGTGAGGGCAGTGAGCCACAGACCCCCAGGCCTTTGGGAGCTCGGCCAGCGGTGAGTGGCAGAGGGAAAGTCAAATCTGGGTGACCCTCGGGCCCCAAGTCCACAATCTCTGGAGCCCCCCAGCCCCGCCGCTGCGGGTGGTGCTGGGAGCAAGGGGACCTCAGAACTAGTGCGTGTGGCTCCCGGGGCCAGGGTCGTCTGGCGCGGTGAGAGGCGGAGGCGGGAGAGACCCCAGCGTTGGGTCGGACAGATCCTGGCTTGACCACAGGGATGGCACCCCCACTCCCACTGCCCGTGCGGACGCGAGGGCGAGGAGCCCACGGGGCACCTGGCACACAGCAGCCGGGCAGCACTTGCCGGAAGGCCCGGCGCCGCGGGTTTCTGAGGCATCTGGGTGATGCGCTCCTTTCTTCCTGCAGGTGTGGCCGGCGTGCTCGTGGGACACCCATTTGACACGGTTAAGGTGAGTCTCTGGTCACGGGTTCCTCTCAGGTCTTCGGGGAGGGGCAGACATTGGGCCTGTGCAGGGCTCGGGCGGCTGGAGGCCCCTTTCCAGTGACCCCCCTTTTTAAAAATATTCTCTAGAGAGAGAGAGAGAACGGGTGGGGGAGGGGCAGAGAGACCGGGACAGAGGATCCTCTGCGCTGTCAGCAGACAACCCGATGTGGGGTTGGAACTCCCAAACTGTTGAGATCATGACCTGAGCTGAAAACAGGAGTCGGACCGTCAACCGCCGGAGCCCCCCTCTTCTTGAAAGAGAGAGCGGTTCCGAGAGAAAATACAGAAAGCCCGAGGCTTGTCAGTGTTCCCGGGAGCGTGATCTTCACAGAGTGACCACCATGGGCACGAAGCAGTCACCGGTGCCCCCGGGCTGGTGTGCGCCCTCGCGGTCTGAGGCCCCAGAGTGTGACCCCCGGGCGGGCGCGTGGTTAGCCAGTTCCTCCCCCATGAAATGTCCAGATCCAGGTTCTCAGATGCTCAGAACCAAAACAAAGGAAGTCCATGCTCTCCTGGGACTCCCAAATAAGAGTCTCTCCCCGCGGCTGGGTCTCATGTCCTTACACCTGGGGATGGGGACGAGCGGTAGGTGACGGGGCACTGGGCCAGACCCTGTGTCCCACTGTGAACGCTGAACTTGGCGCCTGTTCCTGCTGGAGCGAGGGTAGAGCCAAGGCAAGGATGTCATCCCTGGCTGGGTTTGAGGTCCCTTCCTGTCCGGTCTGTTTTCAGCGGAAGCCAACATGGTCGCTGGCCAAGAAAAGGACTTAGGAACTCAGGGCTGGTGTTTCCTTCGCGCAGGCGCGAGGGCCTGGCTTTATGGATTGGCTCTGACCTTAACAAGTTCTGTCCTGCTCGCCAGCGCGCCGTGTGGGCTTAGGCAGGATTACGGAGGCCATGGCCGGGCCCTGCGCCCACCAGCAGGGTTTGGGCTGCATGGAAGGCTAGTGCTGAAGAGCACAGATTTCTCCCAGCGCGTCGTATGCAGGTTGTGGGGGAAGGGCCAGGCCTTCTTGCCACACGGGGACCCTGGAGTCCCTGCACAGGCCCGCCGAGAGCCTGTCTACACAGCTGCCTGTGCGCTGCCTAGCTGGCCGTCCAGGGAGGCCTGTCCACAGCCCAGGGCAGCCTGGCACTGCCCACGTTATGCCTGTGGTCACATGTCATAAATGCCTCTGTATCTGGCCAAGAAGTGACTCTCGAGTCACTTCCTCGGCCCAGCTTTGCAGGGGCCATGCCCCTCTGACTTATGACTCAGCCTGGGCAGCCCCGGGCCCCCTCCACTAGCCCCTGTGCCCCCAGGCTGGGAGTACGTTGTCCTGGGGTCTCTGCCCTCTCAAAGCCCCTGGGTGATTTGGGTGCAGGAGCCTCTCCACCCCACTGGGTTCCTCCCCTTGGACCCCCGCCCCTTGCTCCCAGAGGGTGGTCTTTGAAGAACCCCATTGGGTAACTTTTCTGGCCAGTGTGGCCCGGGCAAACCTGCCTTTAAAAGCCAGTCTTTTTTTTTTTTTTTTTAATGTTCATTTATTTTTGAGTGAGAAAGAACAGCAGCCGGGGGAGGAGCAGAGAGAGGGGGAGAGAAAACCCAGGCAGGACTCAGAGCCTGACCTCCCGAACCATGAGACCATGACCTGACCTGAAATCGAGAGTCAGACGCTCAACCTACTGAGCCACGCAGGGACCCCAATCTTCGTCTTCCGTCCCCGGTAGTCACCGCCGTCCCCCAACTCCCCCTCTTGTTCTCATAATGTGATGCTGTATTACCAATGGCCGTATTTTTTATTGGCTATTTTCCACCATAAAAGTTCAACAGTTCTCATTAAAAGAAAATTGGAAAATGTAGAAAAGCAAATTAACTCCTTATACCGACAAACCGGTGCTCACGTTTTGTTCACTTCCTTCAGGCCCCCACCCCTGCCACCACCACATTTTCTTTGTCGACCTTCTCTAAACACAAGGTAGGCTGTAAAAAAAAATGTTTCAACCATTATAAAGACATATAAACAAACAAACAAACAAAAGGCACAGACCAGGGGCAGGACTCAAACTCACAAACCATGAAATCGTGATCTGAGCTGGTCGGACACTTAACCGACTGAGCCACCCAGGTGTCCCCGTGGTGGCTGTTTTGACTGACATTTAACACGTAGAAACGGACATGCATGCTAAGTGTACAGATCCGTGAATCACCCTGAAGCCCGCGCCCGGAGAAAGTAGAACAATGCCCCCCCCAGGAGCCCCCCAGTCCTCCCAGCAGCCCCTGCCCTTTCTCTGGCCGTCCACTCTCCTAACTTCTTTTTTCATGTAAGCTCCGTGCCCAGCGTGGGGCCCGAACTCATGACCCCAAGATCAAGAGCTCTTCCGACCCAGCCAGCCAGGGACCGCACTCTCCTGACTCTCACGCCAGGGTCCCCTTTGCCTCTTCCTGAACCTCAGAAGTGGACTTCTGCCCCAGAACACATGAGGGGACACCCGTGTCCCACATCAGGTCATGCAGTCCCATGACTGGGAGATCCACTTTTCCTTCCGCCAGGCCCTTGGGACTGGACTTAAGCCAAAATCGGGCTTTCCTTTTTCTCCCAGAATCCCAGCCCCTGTCCTCTGCACACTGCCTTCGCACCTGCTTCCGTCCGCAGGCAGGTTCCTGTCTTGCTGCCCTGGACGTGACAGTGACCCGGGACGCTGTGTGTAAAACCACTTTCACCGACGAGTGGCCATCCCGGGGCGGGGGAGGGGGGGCGAGGTGGGGGGCTGGCCCTGGGGGCTCCGCACCCAGACTTGATGTTGAGATTTGGTGTTGCTTTAACCGCCTTTCCTTTCTGAGCTGGGGGGCTGTCTCCATCCTTAGCAAAAGTGTAACTGTGATGTAGGGAGCGTAAGCCTCAGCCTGGAGAGCACTGGGGAGTACAGACCAGCGAACCTTCTCTGCTCTCCCTCAACCAGACCCGGGCCAAACCGAACCGCACCCCGCCACGCCCTCCTACTCCGCCCCCCCAGGAGTCCCCTCCCCGACTCGCAGGGGACAGGGGAGCTTGGCCAGCACCCGTCCTGGGGCGGGGGCCCAGCTGGGGCTGGTTGGGGTCTCTCCACCCTGCAGAGAGCTGGGAGCCCTTCTGGGCGTGTGAGACAGAGACAGTGACAGTGACAGCGGGGCCACCCATCCTCAAAGGAGGTCCTGTCACCCCAAAATGTTCACCCCAACTCTAGATGTTGTTACAAGACCTGGGCCCCATTTCACCCCCAAACCTGGTCCCCCAGACGCCCAGCCCCCAAGCACTCATCCCGGGTCCAGGGGTCAGAAACAAAGGGGAGGGGCCTCTGTGCTCCCCTCCTGTGGGGCCTGTGGGGCCCGAGCCCGGCCCGAACCGGGGCCTGAGCGAGTCCAAGCCGCAGACTTGAAGCCACTGTCCAGGTAGGTGTGTGAAAGAAAGTCCAGCCTGAAGCAGGGACAGCTCTCTGCTTCCTGTTACTTCTGCTACCACGGCCCACTTAGTGCCCATGTTGGGGGCCGCCCGAGAAAGACAAGTGTTCCAGAGGGGACCCCAGAACACCCCCACTGTGCGCACCAGGGGCTGCTGGGAGAAATCAGGAGTTTCCCAGAAGGGAAAACGAAAACCCCTCGAAGCACAAAACCCCCCCAGAGCAGCGCTCAAGGTGCTGATATGTGATTACAGTTCGACAAGTGCTTCTGCTTTTCTCCGGAAACCCACCCTTCCCCCACCAAGAGCTGGCAGCACTGGGCACCCAGGGCGGGTAGCGGCGCTGGGGTGACCCGCCGCAGGGTGGACTCGGGCGTCTGCCACTTCTCGGGGCCAAGGCCACCAGCTGCAGAGGGCCTCGTGTGTGGAGATGATACTTTCGTGATCTTAGAAAACATTCTTCTGTAAGTGCGTTTGTCCACAGAAGACCCACGGGAGGGCTCTTATCAGCCAGCACCTTCACCCACCGGCCCCCACCAGCATAGCCGAGCTGCCTGTGTCACTGGAGAGGACAGAGAGCCTGGGCAGAGTTGTAAAACATCCCTGGCCCTCAGTCTTCCCATCTAGGAAATGGGGGCCATGAGCACACACACCTTGGCCGGTGATTCCAGTGTTAGGCCCTCCGGTGCTGCCAGGCACCGAGGGGTGTTCCTGCCGGGGCCCTGGCTGTGGTAATGATTTCTGAGTCCGCTCCTGAGAACGTGACTTACCCTAGCTCCCCACCTCCACCCCTACCCCCGGGACCTGGATTCCAAGTTCAGGAAGTGTCAGTCAAGAACACTGTTTTCACATTACGAGGTTCAGGGCCGCAGGGCTCCCGAGGGTGGCTGGGCAGGAGGCCCCGGAGATGGTGACACGTCACTAAGGAGGCTGTCAGCTGCTCTCCTGTCCCTGCTTTGTTAATTCACCCCCACTGTGCGCACCGGGGGCTGCTGGCAGAAATCGGGAGTCCCCAGAATCCAAGCCTCGTTGCTTTTAACAAATCCACCGAGGCACTGATGCCCCCTGATGAGGGGAGTTGAGTGTTAAGAATTAGGTGAGAAGTCACTTTGGCATCGGCCAAGGCCACCAGGACAGTGGGGGAGTCAGGGAAATGCACACGGTGCCCAGAGAGCGCAACAGGAGGCCTGGCCCCTACTCGGCTGAGGTCTTGGGGGCCCCCTGCCCCCTGTGCGGTTTGCCCGCTGGTGCCGCCTCGCTAAGGAGGCACGGATGCCTGGCCCTGCCCCATCCTGGACTTCCAAAAGCCACGGGAGGCTGCGTGGCTCCCTGGGCCTCCCCGGGAGAGCCTCCCAGGGCTGCCCGGAGTGGGGGCCGCGGGAGCTGCGGGCGCTCTGGCCCGGCCGGCCCGCCCTTCACGGGGCCCTGTCCTTCCAGGTGCGGCTTCAGGTCCAGAGCACGGAAAAGCCGCAGTACCGAGGGACCCTGCACTGCTTCCAGTCCATCATCAAGCAGGAGAGTGTGAGTGTCCTGGGGCGCGGGGGGCGGGGGGTGCGGGAGAGGGGTGGTCAGGGTGGCTGCAGGAACCAGCCCCTGGGATGTTTTGGGCCCCAGACCACAGAGCAGGAAAAGCAGGTGTCTGCAGGACTATGGCACAGGGGCACTCTGGAAATGGGCAGGTGTGACTGCCCGGGCCTTGGCCATCGGGGACACTGGTTCTGGGAGGACCCTGCTTGGTCCTCTGGAACGTGAGGGCTGGGCTGGGGTCACCCCACCCCCAGCTGCAAGCAGGGCCGGGGGGGGGGGGAGCATGGTGGGCCACCCCAGGCCCCAGGCAGGAGTGCACCTGACGCTGTGTGTGCCCCGCAGGTGCTGGGCCTGTACAAGGGCCTGGGCTCCCCCCTCATGGGGCTCACGTTCATCAACGCGCTGGTGTTCGGCGTGCAGGGCAACACCCTGCGGGCCCTGGGCCGCGACACGCCACTGAACCAGTTCGTGGCCGGCGCGGCGGCCGGCGCCATCCAGTGCGTCATCTGCTGCCCCATGGAGCTGGCCAAGACGCGGCTGCAGCTGCAGGACGCGGGCCCGGGCCGCACCTACCGCGGCTCGCTGCACTGCCTGGCGCAGATCTACCGGCGGGAGGGCCTGCGCGGCGTCAACCGGGGCATGACGTCCACCCTGCTGCGCGAGACCCCCAGCTTCGGCGTCTACTTCCTCTCCTACGACGTGCTGACGCGCGCGCTGGGCTGCGAGCCGGGCGACCGGCTGCTGGTGCCCAAGCTGCTGCTGGCGGGCGGCACGTCGGGCATCCTGTCCTGGCTGTCCACCTACCCCGTGGACGTGGTCAAGTCGCGGCTGCAGGCCGACGGGGTGCGCGGCCCCCCGCGCTACGGCGGCTTCGTGGACTGCGTGCGCCAGAGCTACCGCGCCGAGGGCTGGCGCGTCTTCACGCGCGGGCTGGCGTCCACACTGCTGCGCGCCTTCCCCGTCAACGCCGCCACCTTCGCCACCGTCACCGTGGTGCTCTCCTACGCGCGCGGCCCCGAGGCGCGGCCCGAGGGCGAGGCCGTGCCCGCTGCTGCGGCCTCCGCCCCGGCGGGGCCGGGCCTGACCCAGCCCTCCAGCCTGTGAGGCAGCGCGGCTCCGGACTCCGTCGGGCCCCGGCTGGATTCCACCCCCGGCCGGGGGCCCTTGGCCGCACGCTCCTCGGCCGCGGGGTCCGGAGCCTCGCGCCCGCCTCTTACACTCCTCGAGCTCGGCGGTGACACGCCCTGCTGTTGCTGTTACTCGGAGCCTTCCGAAATCCCAGCCGACACTCCAGCCCTTTCCTGGGGTCCGGGCCAACACTGCCTCGGGGTCTTTGATGCCCCACCACGGGCCATCCGGTGACCAAGTCCACCCGGGAGAGCCCCAGGGACGCGTCTTGGCCACCTGTCCATTCTCTGTGTTAGGGACAGAGAGGCATCTCCAGGTGCACCCCAGCTTCCCCGGTTGGCACCCCTGGGGATGCCCCTGCTGTGCCACTCCCAGGGGGGACCCGCTCAGAAGCTTGGGTCTGGATCAGCCTAGGGCCTGGGCTGGGGGACCAGGCACCGGCCAGTGGCCGGGGGAGATGGACTGAAGTCCAGCCGCAGAGCGGGGAGGGCTTGCCACCCTCTGGTCCTCAGGTTGCCCGCCTACTAAACGGGGACATGGGCCAGCTGCCGTGGGGGGCTCTGACCCGCTACCAATGGCCAGTTCCCTCAGGTGTGCGGCGGGGTCATCAGGGACACGGGCACAGGGGACCCCCACTGTCCCACAGTAAACGAGGTCTGTCCCAGGGAGTCCTGTGTGCTGTTCCCGGGAGGCCACTGAGGAAGGGCCTGTTAGCCAGCATAGGGGTGACCAGTGTGGGGCCCCCTGGGCCGAGTGGGATCCGAGCCGGCAGATAGGTGAGCTTGGGGCAGCCCAGGCACATCTGGTGCAGTGGAGCCATGCCTTTGGGGACAGGGGGGCGGACGGTTTTGCACAGGTTGGAGAGGACAGTGGCCTCCTTTGCCCTGAGTGGAGTTCAGCCCCTTGGGCGATGCGATCCCTCCTCCTGGGAGGCAGCTGGGGTCAAGGAGGCCAAGACTCCCATCCTATTCTCGTGGTGTCGCTGTCGCACAGAAACTGCTGCGGGAATAAAATATTCTTTATTAAGAGGCGTGACCTTGTTTGTGTGTCCCAGAGGAGGCGGGGGCTGGCTGGCTGGGGTCTGTGCTGTGGGGCCTGGATGGCAGCCCCGAGACCAGGGGAGGCTCCAGGGCACATCTGGACCCTCCGTCTCTTCGTCTGCAGAATGAGGTCAACGTCGGCATGAAGATGATCAGGTGAGTAAACTCGCAAACATGGTGGACGAAGTCAGCCCTTCAGCAAATGCTGCCACTGCCTGCGGTTTCCCAGCGGTGTTGTCGCCTGTGCCCTGCGCATCCCCCCGCGGCTGGCCAGGCACCGTGCGCTGTGAGCCACCTGGGTACCGAGGTGTGGTAGGGGCGCAGAGAGGGCATGCTGCTGAGGCCAGAGGCAGACTCCTGGAGGAGGGCAGGTCTGAGTGAATGGATCTGTCTGAGCTTAGACCTACCCCAGCCTAAGCGGCCCGGGAGTGCTCCCTGGAGGAGGCCTCCTTCCCCAAAGGGGTGTCGTGTTGTCCGCCCACCCTCACCTCTGCCCACTTTCCTGGAGGCCGTCCTGGGCACCCCGAGTCCCAACAGCTACCAGCCAGGAGTCTTCTTATTTCTCGACTGCTTGAGGCAAGAAGCTTCTGCCTCACTTAAGGGGAGGGCCAGAGAGGGCCACCAGCTCCCTGGGACACCACACTTAGTCCCCAGCATCAGCCCGGGACCCTGAGCTCGCCTGCAGAGGCTGGCCGGTGGCCCCAGGGCGCGGGGTCCTCAGGCCCATCACAGGCTCCTTCAGCCCAGCGGCCCCCACCCTGGGGGCCCAGGAGGCTGCCCTGGCCTCCCTCACTTCCGTTTCCTCTGAAAGAGACCAGGTAGGCACCGAAAACTGGGGCCCCCAATCCCGCCCCGAGTGCGGAGGGTTAAACATCAGCACATCGGGCAGGAGGAAGGATTGGGAGGGGGTGGGTTTTTTATGAATTTGGCATTTCATCTTCTCCCCGATCTGAATTTATGTTTATTGGGAATAAGTCATGAGTTAATGTGGTAAAAAATCACAAATACGAAGGGACCTCGGGCTGTGCTGTGAAGAGGAGGCCTGTCCCCACCTCCCTGGCCGAGGCGGGGGCCGCTCCGGGAGGGCACATGGGAACAAGCACTCCTCGCCAAGCGTGACCTGGGTACTGCCTGTTCGGTGCTGCTTCTGCTGGCAGCGAACTCATGGTAGTTCCTGGGCCACCATAACCAAGCGCCACACGCTGTGTGGCCGGAACTGACGGTTATTCCCTCGAAGTTCTGAGGGCCGGAAGCCTGGATCCTGGTGGCGCCTCACCTGGTGGCGCCGGTGGCCCGGCTCGCAGACACCCTGCTCCACGTCGCCTCCGTCTTCACGTGGCCGTCCCCCTGGGCCTCGCTGTCCCCTCGTCATGAGGACGCCCGTTGTCGGCAGACGGGCCCACCCTGCTCCAGTAGGACCTTGTTTGGCTGCTAACATCCGCATAGACGGAGGCTGAGGCCTTCAATGTCTCTCTTTGGGGGAGATGATTCAACTTTCCCTTAGTACTTTCCTACTTTCCCTAAGGCCTTTCCCTTAGTACTGTGCTCCCTTAGCAGCCGCCCTGGCCCCGGAGGGGACAGCGGGGCTGGAACTGCGGGGTCAGAGGTGATGGAGGCCCGTGCGCAGAGGTGGGGGGAGGCGGAAGGAAGGGCGGCGTGGCCCGGCGCAGCGGCCATGAGGATGGAGAGCCGCGTGCGGCACGTAGCAGGGCTGAGCCTCCCCGCTGCCTTCCTACTAGGCGGCCTGCCTGTCTCTAGGGGAGCCCCATCGGCTCCGGGCTCCGGTGTCCCTGACCCCCCTGGTCAGCGAAATGGAAGCTGGGGCTGGGGCTTCCGAGGAAGGCTTGTCAAAGGGACGAATGCACCATGGCCCATCCCGTGACTTCCGACCCTGCCTCCGTTTCCCCGCGGAAGTGGGGGTGCGCTGCCCGCGGAGGCAGGGGCAGCCTGGTCTCCGCCAGTCCCACGCTTCCTCCCTGGGCTCTGTGTCGTGCATCACGGCCCCGGCCGGCAGCTGCCCAGGTCTACCCAGGGGAGTGATAGGCTCCGGGTGCTACCTTAGGAACGTGCCTGAGCCGAAGGGCACCCGAGGGCTGGCTGGGAAGGGACCGCAGGCAGGACCACTCAGGAAGGGGCGATGAAGCCCCCATGGCAGTTTGAGGGACACCTGGTCAACCCGACAAACGCCCCGCCCCCACCGCTTCTCTGTTGCGGGGGGCCAGCCGTGGGGAGGATGTGTCGGCCACCTCCCTGGTGCTCACCCGTGTGTCCCTTCGGGCGCCAGGCGCACGAGGGCAGCGTCGACCCCCCACCCCCCTCCCCTGCTGCTCAGCGGACCTATTCAGCAGCACTCACAAATCAAGAGCCCCCCTTAATGTCCCAGAGCGGGGCCTTCTCTGCCCCCCTGTAGCTGGCAGGTTCCGGGACGTCACGCCAGCTCTCACTCCCCCCGACAGACGCCCATCTGCCATGGAAGCCAGATGCGCAGCCCTGTCTGCGTTCCCACGGCCTTCCTCACGCCCCTGCCCCAGGCCTGGGTGGGGACCCGCTGGGCCATCCTCCACTCTGCCTCGCAGGCATGTCACAAGAGCCAGGATCAGCCAGGCTGGCCCCCAGGAGGGCCACCCGCCAAGTTCTGTGGCTGCAGGTGACAGATGCCCTGGAGTGGTGGGTCAGGCCCCAGAGGGGCCAGGGCCCAGCCTGTGTGCTCCTTGGCCTCTGCTTCCTTTCTGAGGTGGCCCAGTGGCTGCTGGGAGCTCAGCCCGCGGGGACACTGGCTTGCACCCTGCCCTGGCCACACTCTCCCAGGCCACCTGACCTCACCGGCGCTGTGACGATCAGCCTGCCTGACCACACACTCCGCCCTGGAGGAAGCACTCCCCTTCCGGGGCAGGGTGCCGGCGTTCCCATAAAGGTTCCCCGAAAGACCAAGCCTGGCAGGAAATGTCTGCGCACCAACTGGGACCCCCTCTCATCCCTGGAGCCTCTGCAGGTCTCACCACTGGGTGGCTCTCTCAGGGGTTGGCAGACCCTCAAAGCCTCCCTGGGGGCGTCCAGGCCGCTCTGGGCAGCACAGGGGCAGGACTCATACTTGAGTGTGTGGGAGGGGTGGGGAAGGCCGCCACCGGGAGAGACCCCCATGGGAGTTCCGGTTGCACCGTCCCCATGGATGGTGGGAACAGTGGGGACACGACAGGGAGCACACATGGGGGGACATGCTAGGCCAGGGGTGTACACACAGGGCCGAGGGCAGACGCTGCTGCCTGCCAGGCAACTGAGACCAGGGACGGCAGGAATGTAGGAGGGAGTGAAGCCGGCCCATGGGGCTTGGAGGAGCCCAGGCTGAGGCTGGGGTGCAACCCTGGGGAGGGCAGGAGGGGCAGAGCGGAGAGGGCAGGTGTCAGCGAAAACGGAGTCCTGGAGGCCCTGTAGTAGAGGCAGGCTGAGGAGGGGTCACTGTAAGGAGGCCGAGAGGCAGCCTGGTTGGGCGCTGGGCCATCCCTGAGGACGGATGCTGAGGTAGGGTGACTGCGGCAGAGCGGGGTGCAGAGGGCGAAGATTTGGGAGTGGAAGCGGGCTGCTGAGGGGGACGCCCCCCCAGCCTGAGCGGCTCCTCCCCCACTCTCCCTGACACCAGATTCTGACTGTCCCGGGGACAGGAGAGCGGGCGGCCGCCTGGGACCTCTTTCCTCGGTCCCTCCGGTCTGGGGGTGCCCCAGGAGCCCTCCCGGAACGGCTCCCCCTTCCTTCGGCCTCCTCCTCCCGGCCTCCCGCGGCCGCCCGGGCCGCCCTCCCGTCCCTCCCAAGTGAGCAGGCCTCGCAGCTCCTCGCGCGGAGGAAGGCAGACGAAGCCCCCGCGGCCCAAGGTCACCTGCGCTTGGGGATGCGCCCCTCCTCCCTGCGCCCTCCCACCAGCTGCGCTCGGGCCCCCGACCGACGCTGTCACCCAGGGTGGGGACCCTAAGCGTCCCCGCCCCAGCGGGCTCCGGAAGTCGCCCAGCGTCCCCAGGACTGGCTTTCCGGGGTCCGGGCCGCCGGGGCCGCGCGCACGCGCACCTGGCCTCCCCGCCTCCCCGCGCGGCGGGAGAGCGGCCGGGCACAGCGCCCCCCGCGGCCGGAGGTGGAGGCGCACCCCGCGGCGCGTGCCGGCCAAGGCTGGAGCAGCACAGCGAGGAGCCCTCCGGGCCCGCAGCCAAGCCTTCTGGGAGGGAGGGCGGGTCAGAGGCGACAACGAACTGGCCAAGGCCAGGCAGGGGGAGGCGGGGGAGAACGGGCGCCCCCCGCCCTCGCCAGGGCCGGAGAGGGGCTCTGGACCCCAGCTGCCGGGACCCAGGGGGCCTAGTACATCAGCAACATGCAGCAGGAGGTGATAGATAAGGGTGGCTCGACCCAGGTCACCATCAGCGAGGCTCAAGCTTTCTCAGAGCCCGCCCGCCCTGCCACCAACCTGCTAGCAGTAATACAAGTTGCAGTCGCTCGGAAAACCCCGCAGGACACACAGCTCACCCTCCGGACTGAGCGAGCCTGGGAATTCCAGGGCAGGGGAAGCTTTGGAAATGAAAACCGTCGAGGGGAAGGTGGAGAAAGGTGGGAGAGGTCGGGAAAGTAGGTCAGGGCTGGGGCTTAGCTTTGAGTATAGGTGGAAAGCTTTGGACTTTCTTCTGCACAAGTGGGGAGCCGCTGCAGGTTTAGGTGGCGAGAGCCTCAGCTAGGACACTGGCCCCGTCCAAGTGCCCGCAGGAAGCTGGAGAGGAGCGGCCGGGACGAGAATAAGGGGTTGAGGCCTGCTGGCCACTAGTGAGCGGAGCCGGGAGCCACCTTCCAAGGCCAGGAAGGTCCTCTAAGACACTGGGCAGGGCGGGAATAGTGCCACCCCTAAATAGGGGCAGCGGTTTCTTTGAAAGGGGTTGGAGGAGACAGACTCAGGCAGAGGGCCCAGTGGCAGGCGGAAGGCAGGCAGGCCTGGGTTTTGAATTTCCAGCTGCCGGGACCTTCGCCAACTACCCTCGTCCCCGACAGGCGGCCAGGCTGCAGAGCTCCTCCCAGAGCAGTTTGGAGGACTGAACGGAACGGTGCTCGCCATGCCTGGCATGGTCCCGGGCACAGTTAGCTTCTCAGCCAGCATCCCTGCGGCCAGCTGGAGATGCCCACAAGGGGGAAGGAGGGACAGGCGCCTCACGGTTATCTGGGGGTGCCCACAGGATGCATTCCACAGCCCTCCATGACCTCACCTCCTTCCCACCTAAACCCCGGAGAGGCACACGCACCGTCTCTGACCACAGCCACCCCTCAGCTCAGCGCTACCTCGAGCCTTCACTTGGCAGCTCTGGGCGTCACGCAGACCTGGGACCCGCCAGCCACCTCGGCAGCACTGTCAGCAGACCCTTCCATCATTGGCAAAAAAGGAGGGAAAGTCACATGAATGCCCTTGATCAGGACATCAGACACCAGGGCCCCGGCCAGGGCAGATCAAGACCCTTCCCCGCACTGTGCTTTCGGCCGAGGCCCAAGTAGCTCTCGGAGTGCTGGAGTCTGTCTTTGTGAGTGAGCTCTTCCGGCTTCGGAGCCCCCAGGACTAACACGGCCTTGAGAGCGTTTGGCTGTGCTTCCTGACCTCATCAGAAGTCTGGCCCGCTAGTCCAGCGTGGGGCGGACGGAGGTGATGTTCAGGAAGCGCTTCTTGCCGGCACGAGTGGAGTCCTGGGAGTTTCCATTTCTGTGCCAGAAGCCAACCCACGAGGGGCCACCCCGGGCAGCGTGCGGCCAGGCTCGCCGGGTAAGGCGGCTCGGAGGACTGAGGGACAAATGAAAACCACAGGCGTTAAAAAGCTTAACAACGTTATGCGTTTATTGTATTTCATAGAGCCATGTTACACATGCGTGGTGCTTCAGACGGAGTTAGCGGTAAATGTTTTCCTGGATGCAAAGCCATCTGAGGCTTGGTGCGGATGCCGTAAGTACTACAGTATTTCTGCATCTATGACCTATGAGCTAAGGAGAAACCAAGGACAATTCCAGAAATGGCAAAGAACATTTAAGAAAAGATGTACATGAGACACAATGCTAAGTCCTCGAGTCAGGGCCTACGAAAGTTACCAGAAAGTGAATAAAACCAGAACTGTTCTGTGAAAACGGCTTCACCAATCACCACCCGTAGCCAACAGAGCCTCGTGACAGTGACGGAGGTTGTAGACACAGGTCACTCTGTTCGGTACTGACGCCCTTTCCCCTCCAATGTGTAGACAGACCTCGTGTGGCCCCCAGAGAGGGCAGCAGACAGACAACGGCACGGCAAGGGCCCCCTCGCCGCGACACCCTGACTCTGTTTCTTATGGCGTCTGAGAGTCTTGAACGAAAAGCAATTTGATCGAACTTGCCGCTGTGTGGAAAATCAGTCATCGTTGGCCTAGACGACATGGCTGTGGTCCCACCGTCCCCTTCTGCAGACTGCCTGAGTGCCGGGCAGGAACATGGGGAGCAGGGTGACCCGCTCGAGGGAAGTCTGATTTCCTGCCAGCCTAACGGGAGCCCACATTCCATTGCAACCGCAATGTGTGTGCACATGCCAGCCGCCCTCCCACCGCCTCCACTCGGGCCCGGCTGAAGCATCCTGCCCGGCACCTTCCGGCATCCTCTCTGGCTCAGAGGGAAATGCCAGGAGCCTGATGCCGCTGCTCAGAAGGGCCTGCGCTCACGCTGTCCAGGCAAGCAGGGGGCCTGTGCACATGAGGGGTGACCAAGATGGCCAAGGCCGGTAGGTCAGGGGGCAGTGGAGGGCGTGGGCGGAGCAAGGGGGCGGGGCTTGGGATCTGGGCTTACTCCCCTGCCTTGGGGGTTAAGTCTGGGTGTAATGCACCTGCCTTCACCTGCTGGACTTGACTGACGGCAAGGGGACCAGGACAAAGGGCTACGAAGTTAGGGGAGTGCCCCTGCCCCCTAAGGGGGCGCCTCCTGGCAGGGTTGTGGCACAAACGGAACGCTTGTCAACTGCTCTGCTCTCCCGTGACACCAAGCCCTGGGATCCTTGCTCCTGCTGGTGGTCAGGTGTCCAGAGAACGGAAGGAACTCAGAACCAAAGAGCAGTCACACGCGGCTTTCCTAAGCTGCACCGTCTCCGCCCACGAGGAGTCAGATGAGAAACGATGGATTCTCACCTCCTGGGCAGAGCGGGCTCCTCAGGCCCCTGGGAGGTCTGGGAGGGGCTCCTGCACCCTGGCCATACATTCTGAGGTGGGTGACAGTAGCTGAGGGAGGCCGGGCAGAGCGGGGGCTGCATCCGTTCGGGCTGACGGCGAGTCTCCCTGGGCTCTCACCGAATGGAAGGGACTCTCCTCTGCGAAGTGACAGCCGAGAACTCTGCTCGGGACACTGGCAGGCGCCGAGACACCGTGCTGTCAAAGGGCCTTACTGCACTCAAGCCCAGCCAAGCAGGTGACATTTCAAAGAACTTGCACATGAAAACCGAATGGGGTTGGGAGGAGGAGAAATCTTGATTTTCCTCGAATCCTTGGGCCTTGAATCTAGGCACAGCTCACAAACACCATATGAAACCAACAGCGTGAGTTCAATGTCACCTTGGAAAATGAAGGTCACTCTGGGGTGACAGTTCTTTATACAAGTTCTATGCTTCCCCCTGAGCCCCGCTACCAAAAAGGGGGGGAAATAATAAGAAATCCAAAAATAGAAAACAACATCTTAAGTGTAAACGTATCCTCTGGAGTTTTTATATTACATACGCTAGAAACACACACTTGTTTCCGCTGGGGTGTAAGAAAATAGGTCTATCGGTATTACTTACAAATCAGGTTAATCCTCAAGACAAGTGACTCACGGTTAGAACACCACTTCCAATTGTAGTAAATCACATCTCGAGCAAAATTATAAATTCTCACCACAAGCAAAATGGGTTTGGGCTCCAGCCAACGAGAAACACCACCACTCTTAACACTGCCTC
Source organism: Helogale parvula (assembly GCA_004023845.1). Lineage (NCBI taxonomy): Eukaryota > Metazoa > Chordata > Mammalia > Carnivora > Herpestidae > Helogale > Helogale parvula. Next base: position 61,398 of record PJEM01006798.1, on the reverse strand, counting down.
GCGATTCGTCTCCTACACTGTGGGGGACGGGAATTACCGCCCACGAGGGGCCTGGGACATGACTGGTCTTCAGTCCCCCGATCAAATCCCTGCCAGCAGTGAACTCTGCAGCCTGAGAGAAGACATACGGACAGAGACGGAAGAGATGACCAAGGCATCCCCCACAGGGATCAAGGCACAGAGGAAGGGGGGACCTTGCTCCACACGGGAGCCCGGCTTCTCCGCAAGTCACGGCGCGGCTCTGGGGGCTGCTGCTGTGACATGTCCCCGTGGCATGAGTCTGCCTTGCTGTGGGCCCTTGGGCAGGAGTCCTGAGGACAGCGCCAGGACCAGGCTCCGGGGAGGCAGTGCTGGGTGAGGGTGACTCGGCTCCAGCCTCCTAACACAGTCCCCCCCCCGTGGAGTGGCATTGGGTACGGCCACCCAGAGACTGCTCACCTGAGGGCGGGAGGGAGGGAATGGGCGCTCTGCACCAGGGGCATCGGTGGAGGCCTCGGCCCCAGGCCCGGCCAAAAACCCACGTGTGCCCTGGGGCACGCGGCTCTGCCAGGGACCTCCGCCGCGGGCTTACCTCTCTCCTGACTGCCAGGTCCAGCAAAGCCTGGCTTATCCAGGGGACGGCTGGGGTCTTCTGATTAACTCACTTCCAGCACACTACCCAATGGACAACAGATTCTGAACGAATAGAAAAAAAAGTGTCTGAAGTTAAAATTTTCACTTTATGATTCGGAAGGCACTTCAAAATCCTGGAGAGCCGTAGGGTCACGGTCATTAGGTCACCAGCCCTCCTGTACAGGGGCGACGGAGAAGCTGGAAGAGACAGGGCTACGGTTTGGACCCGATGGGTGTCCTGGGCGTCCTGCACCTAACATCTCAGACGGGGCCCGACGGGCCGATTACCTTGCAGAGTCGAGCACGAGGACACACTGCGCATCTGCGGCTTGAATCAATGGGGTTTTCGCGGCATCTACTGTAGCGGTTTACAAAATAGTCTCGAGTCTGATATTCGACTCTAAGGAAAATTCAAAAATTATAACCGTACATTTAGGAGGTCACGCTGTGAGAGGGAAAGTACTCACTGAGTACAACTTTCTGAACCACCGAATCGCCCTGCCAATTTGCACTCGGTATCCGGCTGCACGCGGGACAGTGAAGCCACTGGGCGCCCAAGTGCCGCACGTGCGGGCATTTACAGACCCCACCGGATGCGGGAACCACGGCTCTCCGACCGACAGCCACGAAGCAGGGGCGCCTGAGCCGCAGGGGTGCCCGGTGCCCCCCGCCCGCTCGCCAGCACGTGAGCACGTGCACACACGGGCCACGACCGTCTGGACCACACTTTTGCCGGGGGAGCTGAAATCGAAATCCGGTCTCCGGTGGGCCCGGCCGGGGGGCGGGGGCGGGGGCGGGGTTCTCTGAGGTAGTTCCTTAACTCGGGCTGCCTGTCACCTAGTCGCTCTCAGAGCCCAGCACGCGTGGCAAGGACTAACGGATCTGCACTGCTTCGATCCCAAGTCACCGTAACTGAGTGCAAAAGTAAAGGAGACTTCAGTTGCTTTATTTAGCTTCCAATTTCTGGGAGGCGCAAGAATTAGAATTATTCTGGACAACAAAAGGAAGTAAGACTGTGCTTACAGGTCTTTTTCTGCCGTATCCGTCCTGTAGGAGCGCGGTTTTATTTTTGCCCTTTCTGTTACAAGGGGTGTACACGTCAGGTGGCCGAGGGGCACGACGCAGCTACAGCTGAGCGCCGCTCCCGTAACCGAACAGGCGAGGCTACACTGAACATCAGCGTCTGGCAGTATTTTTCGGGGAAAAAAAAAAGTGACTAAAATGGGTTTAAATTTGATTAACACTATTAAATCACATCTAATATTTGATACTACATGATTCAATACAGCTATACGATACAATTATACAAAATGTGTTAACATCAAAGAATACAACCAAAATTAAGATAGCAAACAAAACCTATATAACTTTTTTTTTTACAGGAAAATACTTTTGAAGTAAGCATGTAACTGCCCATTCTTTTAAAGAAAGTCTACTGCAAGCAAAGTTACCAACCTCCAGAAGAATCACACGTAGCATTACTAAGCATATCCCCAAAAAGTGTACAATATGCACACTTGGAAAATACAAAATTAAAAAAATCGTAAGCAACAGGTGAGCTTCGTATTTATAAGAATGTGAAAAGAAGTCCCGTTTTCAGCACTGTTTGTATAAAGAATTGTCTTTTGATGCGAAGTTCATGAATTGTCCTCCCGTCAGGACCACACTTTACAAAAACACCGTGTTTTTGAAACGAGATTACAGAGCAAGATAGAGTATCTCAGCCATGTCATCTTATTAAAGTTTTTTTTTTAATTTTTACTACTTTATCAAAACATGTCCCTTAGGTGTGTGGGATTCATTTTTAAAATTCTTTCCTAGAAACAATATACAAAGGAGAGGCGTTATCACCCCGATCCCGCTCCTGGACGGAGGGGCTCCCGGGCTCGGAAGGGTCTTCTCCGTGCCGCTTCTCACTGGTTGTTTTTGGCCTTCGCGTGTGTTAAGATGTGAGATTTCAGGTTAGTCGACTGAGCAAACTTCTTATTGCAGCCGTCGAAGGGGCACACGTAGGGCCTGTCCCCGGTGTGGATGCGCACGTGCGTGCGCAAATTGAAGTCCAGTGAGAAGCGCTTCCCGCAGCCTTCGAACGTGCACTGTCCGGGAGAGACCAGAGAGAAGCCGCTGAGGCCGGGCCTGGGCCCGGGGGCGGCGCCGGGGCGGCCCGCTGCCCTCACCGGACGCCGCACCCTCCCTGCCCGGGGGGGACGTGGTCGGCCCGCCACAGGGGGGACTCCCGAACCCACGGTCGGTCCTTGCAACTTAGGAGGGAAGACAGACACTTGGCAAAGTACCAAGAATCTCTCTCAGCATCACCTTAAGGTCTTAGGACCTCTGTAAATGTTTCAGATAATAAATAAAATGAGGGGCGCCTCGGGGGGCGGGGCTCAGCCGGTTAAGCGTCCCACTTTGGCTCAGGTCATGAGCTCATGGTTCGTGACTTCGAGCCTTGAGTCGGGCTCTGTGCTGACAGCTCGGAGCCTGAGCCTGCTTCGGATTCTGCGTCTCCCTCTCTCTCTCTGCCCCTGCCCCATCGGCGCGCATATGTCTGCGTGAGCTCTCTAACATAAACAAACACTAAATAAGTAAATAAATAAAAATACAAACAATCAGGAAGGTTCTGCTGTCAAGTTATCAAAGAGAACCATGTTGGGACACCTGGCTGGCTCTGTCAGAAGAGCATGTGACTCTTGATCTCGGGGTTCTGAGTTCAAGACCCACGTTGGGTATAGATAATACTCAAATAAAAGTTGGGGCGCCTAGATGGCTCAGTCACTCAAACGTCCGACTTTGGCTCAGGTCATGATCTTGCGGTTCGTGGGTTCGAGCCCCGCATCAGGCTCTGTGCTGACAGCTAGCTAAGAGCCTGAAGCCTGCTTCGGGTTCTCTCTCTCAAAAAAATAAAAAGTATAAATAAATAAAAGTTAAAAAGGGGGAGCCTGGGTGGCTCAGTCGGTTAAGGATCTCACTTCAGTTCAGGTCATGATCTTACAGTTCGTGGGTTTGAGCCCTGCATCGGGCTCTGTGCTGACAGTTCAGGGCCTGGAGCCTGCTTCAGATTCTCTGTCTCCCTCTCTCTGCCCCTCCCCTGCTCACGCCTCTCTCCCAAAAATAAACATTTAAAAAAAAAAAAGGAGGAGAAGAAGAACCATGTTAAATTTAGAGCTGCGATGCCAGTTTGTTCACACGTTACGGGTTTCTAAACAAGACAGGCGCGCCTGGGGGGCTCAGTCGGTTAAGCGTCTGGCTTCAGCTCAGGTCATGATCTCACGGTTCATGGGTTCAAGTCCCGCGTCGGGCTCTATGCTGACAGCTAGCTCAGAGCCTGGAGCTGCTTCAGATTCTGTGTCTCCCTCTCTCTCAGACCCTCCCCTGCTCACGCCTGCTCTCTCTCTCTCTCAAAAATAAACATTAAAAAAAAAAGACAAAATATTAACCATACTTGTTCTCATGCGGTCAATTAGGAGCGCGACACGCTTATGTCAACGACAGAGAGCAAGTGGCTGCACGCCCCCGTGAGTGCACTAGGACTGCAGTTTTAGGCTCACACGAGCAACCCTGACCCCCTCAGACCCCCCCGGCACACCCCTACAGCCCACCTCCAGGACCCGGGACCCAGGCAGCCCTTCTCGGCGCTTGCTCGGGACCCCAGCCGCTTCCCGAGGCTCTGGGCCGCGCCTCCCCAGCACCCGGGCCTGCCTGGGGAAGGGACTGGCTCTACCTGAAAGGGCTTCTCTCCAGTATGAACCAGTTGGTGTCGTTTTAGTTTTGAGCTCTCAACAAAGGCCTTGCCACATTCTGCACAGACGTGGACTCTGGGGCCGTGGGTGTGCAGGTGCTTTCTCATGGCGGAGTTATCCCTGAACATCTTTGTGCAGCCCTTCGAACAGAGAGAGACTTAGAGGTTCCCGCCGCAGCCGTTACAAAGGATCCAACCACCAAACAGCCGTCACCAATGCGAGACCCTCCCCACCCAGACCCCCCCCTTCCGTTTTACTTAGTATTGCAGTAGAAATACCACAGTATTTAAGACAAAACAAAAACAAAAACAGCTGGAAAAGGCGTTCTCATTTAATGCAAACCCTTGTTTTACAGATGAGGAAACTGAGGCTCAGAGATGTCTTTAGGTAGACTTGCCCAAGGCCGCACGGCCAGTAGGAGCTGAGCCGGGAATCGAACCCAGCACCCCAGCTTCCAGCCGCACCACAGCCGCCTCACCCAATATGCACCGCCCCCCCCCGAAGTGACACAAGCCTGATAAACAGGCGGAGGTGGCCTGGCAGCTGGCCCCCACTAGCCCGGGTGGGCCCCCAACCTGTGCCACGAGAGAATGGGCTGTCCTTCTCCATCGCCTACTCTGCCCTCTTCTCTCTTTGCCTCTTTCCCCTTCTTGACAGAGAAAGAAGAGGTCCCCAGGGAGTGACAACTACAGAAGAAACGGACTCGGAGAGCCGCTAGAAGAGAAGCAGGCACACGGGCACCAGGGAGGGGAGGGGTGGCGGCTGGGCACGGGGCACCCCAGAGACGCACGGCCTCGGCCATTTCTTCTGCAGTTGCTGCCGGGGAATGGAGGGGGTGGGGACAGCACGATGGGGGGGGACACGGGGGAGCGGAGAGCCACAGCTTCTCCACCTTGACCCTCAGGCTGTGTCTCCGCTTAGAAGATGGAACCGGTTGAGTGTCATTTGGGAAAGAAGCACACGGAGAAGCTAGAGACGCGACAGGCAGGGAGGGCGTAACTGTGGGGTCACTGTTCCCAGGCGCCCCGGAGGAAACCGCTCCAGGCTTCGGCTCTATGCAGCGAGCGCGAGTTAGAACACAACACAGGGCCGGGAGGGCGCCCGGTGAGCCGGCTCCTCCGAGCCGAGCCTCCAACACCCCTCCCCCTGCGGGGTCCTTCTCTCTCTGGGAGCTTCCCAGCCATCCAGCTGAGTGTGAAACCCACCCCGCCAACGCCTCGCTCCGAGGACTGTCTAGGCGGCCCTTCAGTCTTGAAGGCGACCCACACTTGAAAACAATTAAGCGTCCTACTAGTAACACACAATTAACAGGGTAAATTAAGAAAATTGTGCGGAAAATGAAGTTTATTAGGCTTGCTTTTAGCAACACCCAAAATAATTTCCAAATTTCCATAATGAGTTTACAGTCCCATAAAGGCCCGCGGGGGAGCCACGAGCCAACGTCTGGAGACCGGCCTTGATGACTCAGAAGGAGAAATCACCTCCTCGCGCTGTGCCCTCGGTGTGCACACGGGGACCCTACAGTCCCCCCACTCAGGAGCACTAAGGGGAAGTGGCCTTTACTGAGCAACCAACTTACACCACACACACAGCCTCCGGATGGGAGAAGCCCAAGATTCTAGCTCCTCCCTGAATTACGAGACGCGGGGAGAGCGCGGGGCTCTCGGGGGCGCGCTGCCCGCAGCCGGCAGCGCGGCGCAGCCCTTCCCCCTAGTACTTACTTTATGAGGGCAAGCTATCGTTCTTGGAGCATCGTCTTCTTTAATTTTTCTTGGCTTCATTCTTACCAAAAAAGAAAAAGAAAAAAAAAAGGAGAGAGAGAGAGATTTGTAGGAGCGGGCAGACTCGGCTGGCATCAATCACGCAGCCCCTAGAACGGTTTCCTCACAGATACAAACCACGAAGACCGCAGCGTGCGTCCCAGAGGGAGGGCTGCGGCCACCGCGCCCGCGCCGTGCACCTGCGCCGGGCACGCCCGGGCCCGCCTCGCGGGTGCGGCGCGCGGGGTGGGGCTGCGGCCAGGGCCTCTCCGGGAGCTCGGAAGGGCTCAGGGCGCTTCGTGCATCTGCTCCTCCCTTCCAGCTCCTTACGTAACACAAGAGAGGGGCCTCCCGGTGGGAGCACGCGTGGCGTCCAGGAGCGGCGGCTCTGAGGACAGGGCACCTCGCGCAAAGGGAGAAGCCGGTACGGGCGGCCCTCCACGTGTCCCTAGAACACTGCTTACAGGAAAGGGAAGGAAGGTTCATTTCTTACGGACAGGCCTGATCCGTAAGATACTTCTGTAAAGGGCCCAGAAGAGAACTACTTACATTATTCTGGAAAGAGACACAGTTAACGGAAGTGTTGGTACTGGGGCGGGGGGCCCAAGGGACTGGTGGCCAGGCGGGAACACCCCACACCCTTTCACACTGTTTAAGTTTTATCATACGACTACTTTTGGTGGCGGTGGGAAGGAGATTACCATTTTTCAAAATATAAGTGCGTATTTTTTTTTTTTTGAAGTGACGGGGTTCCGGCCCTGCCCCGGGATGGGGTCACACAAGAGGCCCGATCACATACGTGGGCAGTGCGGAGAGCCCCGTGCGGAGCAACTACCCAGAGAGCTTGCCGATTTGGTAGCTTACCTACCTGCTATTTCCACTGAACCAACCTTTGGTCTTTGGTCAAAACTTTGTCTCCAAATACTCCCTACAGATCTGTGTGTGGTAGAGGGGTGAGAGATTAAGAGTTCCTAGAAAAACTAGAAAGACAGATTTACTTCTCTGAAACAGAGGGTCTCTCCTGTCCCTGCATTTGCCACTCACTCCTACGCGAGGCCTTCCCAGGAAGGGCTGACTTACCAGCACTCTGTCAGGACAAAAGATGTCTGGGGTCTCCTTGAAGTCAGCCAAGGCCCTAACACTACCCTTCTTCAGCCCTGATCTGGGAAAAGGGATGACCTGAAGCTTTTCTTTGGCAAAACTTGAGCCCACGGAGTCATCTAGTTAAAACTCTCTATCCCTGGGCGGGCAGCGGAGACACAATTTAACGGGTGGCCCGAGACTTATTTCTACACTTCTCTTGATCTCAGCCAAAAGGCTGAAAAGCGATGTGGAATTTAGTTCTAAGGAGTCTGTTCTAAGACCGCACACACTGTCCACTTCCGGTTCTGGGAGGACACTCCGGCTTGGTGCTCACCCCACCCCAGGCCCGGAGATCCGCGTTCTTGTTTGTACTTGGATGACCGCCCCTTCGGTGAGCAGATACTCTCTAAGGGGCTGTGCGCATACAGGGCTCGGAACTATCCTGTTGTCTTAAACAGGATTAAATCCTGGAGCTGGAGAATGAGCGCGGACGCAGAAGGGGAGAGGACAGAAATGTGGTGCCACTGCGCCCCCTGGAGGCAGCATCCGAGCTCGGAAAACAACAGTGACTCACAGGAATGGGTTCTACTCCCGCAGGTATTAATAATCAAAAAAGGTGCATTAAGAACCAAGCTTCATCTTCCCCATGCACAACGCTTACTCTTCGAGGACCGCTCTGGGAAGGCGCTGTCCCGACCACGAAAACGGCCGCATGATCTCGCCTGCCTGAGTCCTCCTAGGTGGTGCTCCCCTCAGAGAGGGAACCTCACTGTGTGCAAGTGACGGAAATCAACGGACTTTGACAGGTCGGTTGCAGACAGCCACTTCCTGTCCCACCCCTCCAGGGTTCCCAGGTGGGGTCAAGGCCAGTGAGGAGCCTGCATCAGGGAGACACGTGTACCCACTCTACCTCCCACACAGCTTCTTCAATTTACTCCTAGGAACTTGATTTTCAAATCATGTTTATCATGAAAATTTTCAAATATACACAAAATTAAAGAACACGGCCCCCTGTACCACTGAACCAACTCTCAATTTCTGAATGGTGGTATTTTTCTTAAAATTTCATTTGCAAAACGTGTGCCAGCACTTAGCAGTATCCCTGATTTGAGAACGAAAGTTTCCCATGTATTTGGACAAACACCCTTGAGCCCGAGAAGGAAGTGGAAGGTTTAACTGCAGCCACTCTTAAGCTCCTTGGCAAATCCTCCTCCTCCACCACAGAGTGGCAAATGAGCAGTAAACATTGGTACCTTTTCTATTTTATTTGAAGGCAAACACCGAAAAGGTCATTTCCAAAGCCCGGATTGAAAAGCGCGTGAGCGAGCGAGGAAAGACTGAGATTAAAGTCTTCATGGCACCAGCGGATAATCCACCAAATAAAAAAGCATCTAAGAGCCCTAAAAAAAGAACAATTTTTAAAAAGACTGAAATCCTCTGCTGTGCCTCCGGGCGTCCCCACAGCCGCCCAAACTGCTCAGGGTACCCAGGACTGGGGTTTTTCCCACTGGGATCCTTTGCGACGGACACCACCAACGGTGGCCCAGGCCCTGTGGCGGACTTGGTGTGGACTCCTGCGGGCGCGCGACCTTGAGCAAATCACTGAACTTCTCAGCCTCAGTTTCTCCCTCTGTAAGAAGGCAGCATGCTACCTGCGCCAGAGCTGCCACTCCTGGAAGAGACGGGGCGTGCGACGGCAGCTACTGTCCCCCCCTCGGCTGTGTGCTAAGTGGGCCTAGCTATCAACAAGTTCATGCCTTAAAAAAAAAAAAAAAAAGCCAGCCAGACCTAAGAATCCAGAAGGTTCTGGTGCTCCAAGCCCTCGGTTTCACGAAAGGGCTGAGAGACCGGAGAGACACGGCACAGACGGAAAGGCGCCTTCACTCTATCACAAACCCCAGGGAGGAGCCTGTGCCCAGGAGGAGAAGCTTCCATCCAGTTACAGAAACGGGAGTCCCCGGTCCCCGAGGCCCGGCCGCTGGCCTCGCACCAGCTCACCCTGCACACGGGGTGGGGGCGGGGGAACAGCACTGCAGAGCCGGGACTCCGGGGCCCAACCGGCAGGGCTTTTGCGGCACGGTTTTCAGCAGGGTGAAAACAAAGTTCGAAGGTGGCCCTCGATGGCCCCGTGAAGCAGTGCTTCTCGATGAAAACAGGCCTCTCTGCTGCCCAGCAAGCCCCGCGGCCGTGACCCTGGCTGTGACCCTGCCGGAGGCGCAGCAGTCCCCGCCTGCAGCTGCGGCTCACCTCCCTCCCGGCCCCTGCAGTCCCGCCGGCATAGCTCATCTTCACGCTGACCCCGTGAAGGAGCCTCGGGGTGGGTGGTGGACATGACAAAAATGACCAACCCGGGACTGACCTAACCACTCTGAATTGCACTCTTTCTAGACCATGGGCCGCCCAAGGGCTAACTTTAGTTGGTGCAAAAGGCACAAAGCATGTCTGATTTCACCAGGAAGCGGAACTCACCTGGTCCCAGAGTCACCTCCCCAGCACCAGCACTTTCTAATTAAAGCCCTGACTCCTTACTCTTCTCCCACACGGTAACTGATTTACCACCGGCTTGCTAGCTCAGTGCGGCAGGGATGCCGAAGCATTCCTCGCTCGGTTTTGAGGTCCGGGGCAGAAGCCTGTCACCCCAGCACATGGGGAACAGGCAAGAGCAGCGAACGTGCCACCTCATGCCAACAGCAGGGTCAGAGAGTGGAGGTGGATGAAGGGGGGGCCAGCAGAGCAAGGTCTGTGGGTCTTTACAAGTGAAGACGACGGAGTCTGACGGCCGACACCTGGAAACAGTGCTTTCCTGTCTTTGGCTTTCAGAGCCCCCGGCCCCAGTGCCAGGGCCCCCGGAGAACCCTATTCAGCAGCTGGTTACACCCGTTCTCAAAACACGAAGACCTCAAAACAGGGCACTCCAGGCTCCAATCCTCCTCTCTGCCGCCACCGTCCCATTAGAGACTGGTGTGGGTGGACACGACCCGCTCCAGGACACTAGGGGCAACGGGGACGCGCAGGAGCCCAAGCGCACACCCTCACGCTGTACACACCGTCAGGAAGGGTGTGGACCTCATTCTATCGGTGCACAGAACGAAACCTCTAATGGGCTCATCAGAAAAGAAGCACACGCTACGTTTAGATGATCACGTCCAGACGCCACCCACTGCAGGACGTCCATCCCTGTGCACGAGGGCCGCGCTTCCTGCTCCAGGAGCCCAACGCAGGGGCTTTGGGACACCTAGACTCACAGCGTCAGGCCGAACACGTGCTCTGCACTTTCAATGTCAAATGTACGGTTTTTAGGCCCTGGCTTTCTCTGCACCGCCTCTCTCCCTTCGGGGGTTTCTGATCGTCCTTTCTCCCGTCCTCACACCTCCTGCTTGCCTTCCTTCCCTTCCTACCTTTCTGTTCCCACTTGACTTTTCCTCAAGGAACTCTTACAACTTGCCAACTTTCTATTCTGAATCAAACGTGTCTCCAGCCCGCCACACAGCTGCCTGCTTGATGGTCTGTGCACCAGATTCTTTAGGAAGGCTTCCTTTTGCTGTGCTGGTGGGTCTGCAAGGGACCCCTCAGAAAGGGTGCGCGTGACACCCAACAAGTCCTCCCACGCCGCCCGCTGCCACCGTTCCGCCTGGACCAAGGATTCCTGGTTTATAGTAACTTCTCACAAATCACAAAACGTGTCTTCTCTGTCTTTGGATTCTCTATTGTTGGCCAAGAAAGGTCGCATTGGAACCTCATGGGGTTAAGGCTGCCCTGAGGCAGAGGCAAGGACGCATGGAAACAAGAAGAAACTTCCACCTATTATCCCACAACAGTGACATGCGCCTCCTGAGCAGAGGGCCGCAACACCCTATTTTCTGTTCCTAAAACTGGGGACGAGCTTTCAGACCAGCTGCCCCAATTCATCAGCAAGGGGGAACAAGGCCCAGGGCCACCAGCACCCAATCACTTCCGCTCCCACACCCTGCCTCGGCCCTCCGCCCCTCCCCGGAAATACTTCGCAGTGTACACCTTAGAGAATCGTCCTCCGTCCCTCTCCTGGCCTCCCGGCCACCCCAGAGGCTTCTGTGATGCTGTCCTCACTCTCCCAAGCACCCTGTCAGCATGGATGGGCCCTCCCTCCTGTCGCTGGTGGCCTTACCCTCTGAGCACAGGGTCTGTCTGCGGCACCTTCCCCCTTCGCCGCTTGCATCACAGCACCTAACTTACTTCCTGAAACCACCTCGAGTCCCACAGGGAGGGACCTAACACCAAACACTGCCCACCCCGAGCCCTGAACTGGCACCCCCCCCCCCAATCTCCTGCCGCCTACAGTGCAAAGCTTGGGACAATTCCACCTCTGCTGAGACACACAGCTAGCTGGTCTGGCTCTCGGTCACCATCCCCTGCCACGCTGATCAACACTGATTCTTCCCTAGACTGGCCGCCACACTCCTGGCTGGGGCCTCCATGACCCCTCCCGCTTGCTGGCTGCACCCGCACCAAGCCAACCAGGAGACGGCTGAGGTGCAATTCGCCAAGTCCCCCCTGTGATTACGGAGCCCCAGCCCTACTGGTCACACACCTCTGGCGGCCGACCTCTGCGCGCTGAAAATGTCCACACACGCTGGCCCAGCAGTCACGGAGCCCGATGACCTCTTAAACTCCGAATGTCTCCCTGAGAGTATCCAAATTCCCAGCCAAACCTATGTCTTTGTTTTCTGAGTGCATCGCGAGTGGGGGCTGACCGCGCCCCTTCCCTCTGCAGCATCAGGCCCGCCAAGGAGACGGTGCCGGCCGCCAAGTCTCCATGTCTTCAGGGCTCAGATCAGATGCCGCCCCTTCTATGAGGCTTTCCTCGACGCCTGGGTCCCACAGCGCTGCCCCTGAGAGAGCAGCCCTTGCGCTCACTGACGCAGACATGACAGCACTAAACCCTGGCGGGAAACGTGACTGAGATCTGTCCCAACTCCCCTCACTGCTGACTGTACGTCTACAGACTTCACTGTCATTCGCGTTTGGGGGTGGGGGGGTAATGGAGTTACTATTTGAGTAACGTGCCAGTATCTGAACCGTGAATGGCAACAAAAGCCGGGACGCGGTGTCCTCAACAAAAGCACAGAAGCCTTAACTGTTCTGGGTAAGTGGTGATCAATCAGAAATCAGCTAGTTTGTCTAATTCCTCACGACTGCAGTTCCATGGGATGGAAACCCGCCTCCCTAGACGGCGTGGGGTCACGACGATGTCTCCCTTCCTGCCCTGGCCCTGCCCACGCTCCCTGGCTGCTCCAGGCTTCATTCACCCCAGACTGGGAAGGAAGGAGTCCTTCTGCTCCAGAGTTCAGGAGTTCTTTTCATTTTATTTACAATTCTGTCTCTGAGTGTGTCTCACGTCCTCGTAACGACTGCCAAACGTGCTGGAAAATAAACGCCGTGAAAAGGAGCAGAGAGGCTCCTGCGGGAACACGGCCCGCCTCCGGCAGCACAACCCGCAGCGGGTTCAGACTTTTCTGACGGCTCGCCTGGGACTGTCCTGGGGGTCCCGGCCCTAAATACTAGACCTGGTCCTGTCATGCCAGCTTTAATGAACGAGACGCTGGGAGCGAAACTGAGGACATGCTGCAAAATAAAGGGACGATTCCTTTCCAGTGGCTGGCTGCACACGTCTAGAAGTGACCCAGGGGCCCGGCCCCGTACCCTCAAATGTACAATACACGCCAGGAGGCCAGTGTAAAGACAGCCACTTCTAAACAAATCACGTGCAGTTTATTCGCAGGCAGGATCAACTATGAAACTAAAAAGTATTTGCCTCATCTGTCTGCTAGGATCTAAAATGGTGCCACTCACACTCACAGCATAGTTCCTACTAAAAATAAGACTAGCTGCCTTTGTTTTCAGGAGGCTCCTCGGAGCAAGAATACAAACCGCCATTGGAACTTACGTAGGCACCAAAAACATCGCTGCAGACACTCAAGCACTCTGTGAGATGAAAAAGAAAGGCCAAGTTCGTCCGACTTACCTAGCAAATTCCGCCAGCTGCTTGGGGTCTGAGAGGTCAATGCCGGGAATCCCTCCGGGAGGAAGCTTCTTTCCGGTCATGTACTCGGAGTAATCAGGAGGCGAGTTCTCGCCAATGATCTGCTCTTCAACCACTGTCTCATGGTCAATATCTTTTTTTTCATCTGAAACATGCCAGAAGATTATTTTTAGGGGCATAAAAATGTGCGTGTGGGCAAATACGTTTAAAAAAACTATGAAAAGGGCTTTCATGAGCAGCGTCTGAGACGGGGGATTTATAGCCGCAGCCCCTTTCTTACCCACCCAGTCTTCCTCCTCCACCTCTCGAAGTCCCGTTCCTGCTTGAAGGTCACCAAACTCTGTGATGCCAAACCTTTGTGCTGGTGTGGTGGCTTAGCCTGCCGGAACAGTCTCCACTCCTGACACGGCATTCCCTTGCCTGGGAATGCCCCCATTTCTCGAACTGGCCCCCCCGGCCCATGTCCCACACATCTGCTCTCTGTCCACCCTACACACCTCCTGTGAAGCGGCCTCGCAGCCTGGAGTCTCCTGCCCCACCCTCCGCCCCATGTCTGGGCTCTCCCCCCCACCCTCGTTCTCGCTCTGCTCCGCCTGTGCTGGCCTCTCAGTCCCTGCAAGGACTCCCGGCCCCTCACCCCAACCCTGTGGCCCGTGCTCGCGCAAATTCCGAACCACAGCGCACGGCCTCTCCCGCTAGACCGTAAGCACCATGAGGATGGGGGCGCTGGTCACTTCTGATCCCCAGGCCCCTGTTCAGTCCGCACATAATGGGCTCTCAACAAATACATGGTCCAAGAATGCACATCTCTACCCACAGGTCTTACAAATTCAAAAGGTTAAAAAATAAACAACAAGGAATACTGACCCCCCCCCCCCCCCCGTCATTAATCTCCCACATCCAAGAGCGCAAATCCTATTGATTTTTGAAAGGTCGTCTCCCCCTGCCCCACGGCCACCAAGGTAGGTCCCACCCTCATCTCAAACCTCAACCACCCTCACAACTTCTTAACTCCTCCTCCTCCGTTCTGTTCTCTGCTGGGACGTTCTGTTCTCTGCTGGGACGATGCACCGTGTGCCACAAAGATCAACTGATGCGCAAAACACAGCCGATGTATTTTTACCTTGTAGCGGGAATCCTTCAGAGGCATAATTTTTTTTTAATTTTTTAATGTTTACTTATTTACAGAGACACACACAGAGTGAGTAGGGGAGGGACAGAGAAAGAGACACAGAATCTAAAGCAGGCTCCAGGCCCTGAGCACACAGCACAGCAGAGCCTGATGTGGGGCTCGAACTCACAAACGGAAAGATCATGACCTGAGCCGACGTCGAATGCTTAACCGACTGAGCCACCTGGGTGCCCCCAGAGGTATAAACTACTTCAAGGCAGCCTCCTGGCGCCCTAGCCGCCTGGCTCCAGTGCCCGCGTCTGGCCCGGCCTCCTAGCTCTCCCCTGCACGTGCCGTTCGCGCTCTCAGCAGGCCGTGCTCCTCACAGGTCAGCCCACAGGCGCCTGGCGGGGGATGTTCTCTAGGGGCTTGCTGATTGTCCTGCTCGGGCCGCGGAGTCTTCTCTCGTCCTTGACCTCCTAACAGGACTTTTTGGGAACACCACCGACACACCCTAAATCAGGCTCTCAGGCTCCACACTGTCAGTAAAGAGCCCGACGGTTAACTGACTGAGCCCCCCCCCCCCGCGCCGGGGCCCCCAATTTTCAATGCTAACTGGAGATTTCTGCTTCTCCATCAAAATGCTTGCCAGACCGCTATAACCATAGGACTCCCCAAAGTGAAAACTGGCTCGTCTGATCCTTACCTTTCCACCAGTGTTAAAAAGACCAAAACCCAAACCCAACCAAACCCAACCCTACAGCTGCTGTTACTACCAAACAACTAGGCCCAGCTCTCGGACACCAGGGATTGTGGGCAAGACGAAGACAGAAGTTTGGCTTGATGCCTGTGGTCGTTATCACGTTCACTCACTCACTCCCGGCGATGAGAAAAAGCACAGAACAGGACCCTTTTAAATTCTGTTTCTCTTCTCCCACCACTCTTCATCTCAGAAAACGTTACTCATCACAAGGAATCAGCAGCTGACACGTCATCGAAAGTTGGCCTCTAGTAGGCGCTGTTTTAGTCACCGCACGTACCGCCCTTGAAGTGGACAAGTAGGCTCATTCGTGTTACCGGGGACAAAGCTGCGGCTCAGGGACGCTACGCGGCCTGCCCCAGACTAACTAGGCCAGGAGGCGGCTGCTCAGACCTGGGTCCTTCATGGTGAGGCCCAGCTGCCTCTTGTTCGGACCAAGAACGATCTGAACAACCTATCCCAGGTTCACTCTTTACAGAAGCAGCAGCCCAGGGGGAAGAAACAGCTGGATGCCTTCACGAAGGACAGGCGACGCACTTAATGACCCGAGGCTCGGAGGCCGGGAGGACTCTGCACCGCATTTCCTTTAGGTTCCCAGTGTGGTCATCACTCCTTCGCTGTCCAATCTTCCCACGGAGGCACGACCTCTATCCCGCCCACTCTCGGGGGCTGCAGAAATGCCGACGGGCAGGGGGCCACTCTGTGCCTCCGTGACAAGGACGCCAGCAAGGCTGATGGTCACGGCTGCCGCTGCCGAGGAAGCACCTGAGCGGGAGGGGTCCGGGCAGACGGGTGGCCGGCTCGGCTCCTGGGCACCTGGCACAGAACACAGCCCCTGCCCCCTTGGAGCTCCTGGCCTGGCGAGAGAAGCCCGCTTGGCCCCGGCGGCGACAACACAACTGGCACAGAGTGCGGGGCTCAACCCCGTCTCTCTCTCCCAGTTCTGGAGATCGACGTGTCCGCCGATCCAGTTCCTGGGGAGCCGCTCCCGCTGGCCGGGCGACAGCCTTCCTGCCCTGTGCTCTGCTCACATCTCCCTCGTGGCCCGTGGTGAGGGCTCCACCTCATGACCTAATTACTTCCAAAGGCCTCACCTCCAGAGTAAGATCATACTGGGGACTTAAACTTCTAAATTTGGGGGGGTGGGGGGGGGACACACAAACAAGTCAAATGAGGAAACGCTTCCTCAGGCTCCAGACTCGGTTCTCAGTGCGAACATTCAAGAACATCAAAGCGCCCAGAACAGTCGCTGACGTCACTAAGAACCACAACCCAGAACGTGCATGAAGTGTGTGGAGACAGACAACTTTCATGATCCCCGAGCACAGCTGGTGAGCCGGAACCCGCCTGCCAGCACCCCCCGCCATTTTCATGGTTTCCTTATTTTTTAAAAGAACTTTTCGGGTCGCCTGGGTGACTCAGTCGGTAAGTGTCCGACTTCGGCTCAGGTCAAGATCTCACAATTCCTGGGTTCGAGCCCCGCGTAGGGCTCTGTGCTGACAGCTCAGAGCCTGGAACCTACTTGGGATTCTGCGTCTCTCTCTCTGCCCCTCCGCTGCTCATGTTCTCTCTCTCTCTCAAAAATAAACAAACATTAAAAAAATTAAAAAATAAACAACTTCTCGTTAAATAGACATTAACATAATGTTGATCGTTCTGGCCATTTGTAACTATAACCACTTTAACCGCTGTAACGATTCTAATCACTGAAAACGTGCGAGTCAGGGCGTTAGGTATATTCACTCTCAATACACATATGTGCACATACACTGGGGATATAAACACATACATCATACGTCACTGCTATCTACACCTGGAATTGCATCATCTCCAACAGACACTCAGTGCCCATTAACGGCAACTGCCCCCTCCCCTGGTAACCTCCATTCTACTTCCTGTTGGTACAAATTTGCCTAATCCGGGTACCTTTTAAGTTATTTTTATTTTATTTTAGAGAGCATAAGAGAGAGCAAGAGTGAGTGGGGAGGGAGGAAGGAGGGGGGAGAGGAAGAGAGGGAGGAGGAGGGAGAGGGAGGAGGAGGGAGAGGGAGAGGAGAGCCGGGGAGGGAGGGAGACAGGGGGAGAAGGAGAGAGAATCTTAAGCAGGCTCCACATTCAGTGCAGAGCAGGATGCAGGGCTCAATCCTACAACCCTGGGATCATGACCGGAGTCGAAAGCAAGAGCTGGACCCTCAAGCAAGGCCAGGCGCCCCTCCAGGTCCCTTCTGTAAATGGCATCAAACAGTATTTGTCCTTCCACATCTGGTGACTTCGCTAAGCACAATGGTTTCAGGGTCCATCCACGTTGTAGCATATATAAAAAAATCTCATTCCTTTTCACGGCCGAACAATATTCCCGTGTGGACACATTTGGTTTATCTATCTATCTACTGATCGACACACGGGCTGTTTCCACCGTTTGGCTGCTGTGGATAAGGCTCTGATGAGCCAGTGTGCACATGCGCCATCTACCTTTACAAATACCGTTTTACTGAGACACAGCCACGCTCGGTTCGGCATCAGCTATGGCTACTCTCCTGCTACAGTGACACCGTGGAGTTGATCACTTGCATTAGGACCTATAAAACCTAAAACATGACCATCTATAGCCCTTTACAGAGAAAGCTTACTGACCTTTTATGTATATGACGGGGTTTTACTTAGAGTAAATAGGATTAAACTAGAGCGGAGATTTTTTTTATGGGACACAACAAATTTCTCACTCAGATGACCAAATAATGAGATTTACTACCAAATGTGACAACATTTGTCAGCAGGTCTTTTTTTTAAGGTTTATTTGTGTGTGTGTGTGAGAGAGAGAGAGAGAGAGCGAGCGAGAGAGCGAGAGAGAGAGCGCGTGCACGAGCAAGTGCACAGCCAGGGGAGGGGCAGAGAGAGAGAGAGAGAAGGAGACACAGAATCCGAAGCAGCTCCAGGCTCTGAACTGTCAGCACAGAGCTGATGCGGGGCTTGAACCCAGACAAGTGAGATCATGACCTGAGCTGAAGTCGGACACTTAACTGAATGAGCCCCCCATTCAAGTTTTATTCTGGAGGAGGACTACACGTGTCTGGGCTGTGAATCAGATGGGTGGGGGAGGGCGTGGGAAAGGATGCTAAGTGGCCGTCGAAGTCTCGTGCTTGCATTTCTGGGAGGATGCCATCAGCCACGCCAGAGAACGACGGTGGGAAAGACGTGTGCAGGGCCCCGGAATTCCACTTGAATGTGAGGCGGCTGTGAGGCACCTCTCAGACAGTCCCCAAGGAGATACTTGGATATGCAAATGTGAGGATAAAAGAAATCAAGGCTAAGAGAACTACATGGACATTACTGGCATGTGTACTGCATTTAATTAAAGCCAGAGAAATCCAGAATATTATCTATCGAAGAAAACGTAGAGAGGAGATGGCTCAGAACGAACATGTGAGTGAACTCGTTGAGCAAATGAGCAAGACAAGTGACAGAGTCAAAACAGTCTGTCCCGAGTATAGACAATAACCACATGGTCCGCACGCAATGGTAAAGCCCCGGTCACATGGATTAAGGACAACCTGCTTTTGAGGACCTCCCTAGACCGGCAGTTCTGAGCAATGTCTGGGCCACAATACTCTTGCCTTCCGAGATCTTTCGTTGGGCCTTTCCAAAAACTGCTGTCCGCTCTCATAGTATACATTCAAGCTCCGTGTTAGTGTGTCTGTTACTGACTCCTCCATGAGGAGCAGGTTACAAGGAAGTTAACTTGTTGAACTCCTTGAAGACCACCCGCACGCAGAAATCATCAAAAGGGCCATTAAGGACTCCACAACAAAATGTAGGCAAATAAATACAGAAAAAAAAAAAAAAATCACATTAAAAAAACAAACCTGCTACAGAAATGGCAAGGTTAGGTAGGAGAAACCAAAGACCATGTTTGCCTCATTTTCACCAAGAACTCGACACACACTAAGGAAAAGATCGAAGAATGTTAATGTCTGCTATTTTTTGGTCACTTAATCTGATTTTTGCTGCTGAAGAAAACTTTTGGGGGTTTTGGCCAAATATAAATTTATTATGCCCTAAAAAAACTCTAATCGTACAGTTTTGTTTTATTAAAACATGTCTTACTGGTATGCATTCAAATAAAGAAAATTCACTCTCTGCAATGGCTGTGATTTTAACCCTTTCATTTCGCAATCGCTACTGAACAGGTCTGCCCTGTAGAGGGGGGAGCTATCAACTGATCTGCTCTGCAAGTCAAGAATGTTACGGACGCCTACCGGCTGCCAATGTGCTCAATGTAATAATATCGAATTCACACCTAGGCCAAGCAGGCTCATGAAGCAAAATATCCCAAACCTCCTCTGAAAACTGTCACACCGCTGGAGGTCCCTCCGGAGTGTCCCCTGGAGGGTCCAGAGAGCCACGAGAAGTCTCCCTGCAATGAGACTGTTAGAACCGGTCTGACTTCAATTTAGGATCCTGAGAACCAGAACACAACTGGACAAAAGGTAAGTCACAGCCAAATTTCAGAATTCCTAATTGGAAAAAGAACACAGGCCACTGATTCAAAGGGGTTAGTGTGGGAGGAAGAGACGTAATGAGGACTTCCAGTTGAAACGGGTCAGGCGACCCCACACCCGTGAATGACCTACAACCACCAGACTGAGGTGAAGCAACCAACGATGGAAGACAAGGAAGAACAAAATCTAGCCAATTCCACCCGCAAACAGGGCACACGCTTTGTGTTCAAACGGCCTGGAAGCAGATGGTTCTCTTCCAGGGGTTTGGTCCAAGGGCCCAGGGCAGCGGCGCGAGCCTGTGGTCCTTCCCCTCCCCACCCCTCCCCCCTGCCTGTCATCATCTCGCACCATTCTGAGAAGGGCGACTAGGGTACAACGAGAGGCACCACCAGACGTGGCTGCTGTTGTTTAACTTCAGAGGGGGCAGAGGGGGCAGGGGAGAGGGAGGGAGTCTCAAGCAGGATCTGTGCTGTCGCCCACAAGGGGCTTGATCCCCGCGATCCTGGGATCATGACCTGAGCCGAAATCAAGAGTCGGACGCTCAACTCGCAGAGCCCCCCGGGCGCCTCCCAGACACTTGTGCGAGAGAAACCACATTCCCAGGACTTTTATTGCGGCCAATGGTTGTTAGCGGTTCTATCCTTAGTTACTGTTCATCAGTAGTTAAGTTTTACGCATGTGTGGTTTCAGGCCTCCCCTGGGGGTCTTGGAATGCACCCCAACAGAGAAGGGGGACTTCCATAAATAAGTATAAGTACGTCCCCGTCCTAACCCCACCTCCCAACTGCTCAGCCTCCTCCATCACCAGAGCACTCATCTCTCCCATCCTAGTTTGAGAGACAAAGCAAAGAGGCTCAAAATAATTTACTAAGTGGCAGGACTGGGGCCCTGGCTGGCTCCGTCAGTGGAGACTGTGACTCCTGATCTTGGGACAGTGAGTTCGAGCCCCACGGTGGGGGTAGATGGCACTTAAAAAAAAAACACAAAAAAAACCCCAACTCTGAATAAAGACTCAAATGTATGAAAAAAAGGGAAAAAAAAAGGACAGCATCAAGGAACTAAATAAGTGGAAGAGGCTGAAAGCACTGTACTGGTCCTAGGTCCAGGGAAGAGTCTTAAAAAGTGGAGCCTCAGGCACTTGGGTGAGTGGCTTAGTCGGCTGAGTGTCTGAATCTTGATTTCCACTCAGATCATGATCACAGGGTCATGGGATCAAGCCAGGAGTCAGGCTCCGGACTGAGTGTGGAGCCTGCTTAAGATTCTCTCTCTCTCAAGGCGCCTGGGGGGCTTAGTCAGTTAAGCAGCCAACTTCGGCCCAGGTCATAATCTCATGGTTTGTCAGTTCGAGCCCCACATGGGGTTCTGCACTGACAGCTTAGAGCCTGGGGCCTGCTTCGGGTTCTGTGTCTCCGTCTCTGCCCCTCCCCCGCTCACCCTGTCTGTCAAAACTGAGTAAACATTTAAAAAAAAAAAAAGTAAAAAAAAATTCTCTCTCTGCCCCTCTTCCCTGCTGAAGCACGCACCCTTTCTTAAATTAAAAAACCCAAAAGACAAAAATGTGGAGACTCACCTGCCCTCCCCACTCCAAGCAAACCGGCCCTCTCACAACATTGTTCAATGAAGAAAGGCTGCGTGGCAGCTACCACTTTCCCCTGTGCCTACCCCCCCCATCCACACCCAGCCTGCTCTCCAGAGCCCAAGTCTCTTTCCTGCAAGAGGCCTTTCATTCCTGTCACCGAGCCTCCGTTGCTTGCTTGAAAAAGACGAGACCATCTCTAAGGCTAAAAGCAGAGAAGGCTTTAAACATCAGCCACTGGGTCTGGACCACAGCCGGGGGGGCGGGGGGAGAGGAAGGGGCCCACGGACGCGAACACCTTCATCCCACCTCCCTGACCCTCCCAGCTGGAAGGGGAACAGTAGGTCCTAAGCTTGATGATTTTTAAAGAATGGTGAGAACTTCCGTTCAACAGGAGTACGCACGTAAAGGACATGGAAAATCCTGAATTACCTTCAATTGGCTTACGTTAAGTCTTTGCCTGTCCTTACCACGCGAAATTCTTGACACCAACCTGGTCTGGAGACTGCACCTCGGCGTTCAGCAGATCCCTTCATGTACAAGCAGTGTTTTAGAATTCAGTCCTAAGAAAGGCTGGACTTCTCTGAAAGCTTTTCTTATTTTAGACTGAGAACCTGATTTCCCTTTTCACCTTGACTGACAGGGAGCTCATGAGGGTTGGCCCTAATGCTTCCTTTTCCCCCGTGATCCCGATTTTCTATTTTTACCGAGGCATGCAGTGTATTTACCTACTTACTCATTTATGTGAGTTGGCTAGATCTTCTTTCTCCACACCTTTCATCTCAGGCCGTCAACTTTAGTCTGACCCTTCTAGGTGACTTCCGGCAAAACTGACATTACTGACTCACCACTGCTGTCACCCCATCGCTGGGGAAACGGGGGAGAGCTAACTAACTACCTGAAATCCAGTGCTGAGCAACGGGCAGAAATCGCTCATAGCTGTTTCCACTCTTCCCCACTAACAGAGACCTTAAGACAGGACACCGTCATCACTGCATACCTGCTTCATGTGCCACAGCTGTCCTACTCCTCGATGGAAACAAAACCTTGAAGATATTAACCCCGTTATTTTGGTTACAGAAATAAGCCGCAGAAATGTCAAGTCACGTGCTAGAAGCAGCACAGGTAAGTGGCAGACCAGGATTTGAAACTAGGATTGACTGAAGTCCATGCCTTTCCTAAAAAGGGAGCACTCCTCTGCCCGCGCCTCACCCTTCATACTGTTCCACCCATGCAGGAGTGGAAGATAGCGATACTCTGGTCTCTAGGCCACGACGCCACCTTCCTGAGCAGTTTCCAGCCACTCACTCAGTTATTTACGGAAAACCTTCTATATGCCTAGTGCAAAGCAAGGCTGCAGGATGATAGGCCCCAAACTTACTCTCTAAAGGAAGCAGACAGAAGCAAGTTAAAACAACAACAAAAAAAAGGCAAGCTAATTTCAGACAGTATTCCAAAGAGACTAGAACAGGGTTAGGAGAGAGTCAGAGCCGAAATGGGAAAACCAATGCAGCACAGGAACACGGGACACGTGGGGTCTCCACACTGGAAGCTGAGGGGAGAGCAAAGGAACGAGTTCAAGGAACTGCAAGAAGGCTGGTATGGCTGGAGCATAAAAGGGGAGGAGCGAGGAGGGAGGAAAGGAAAGCAGGGGCCCAATCACGTGTGGCCTTACAATATAGGAGTTTGGGTTTTACGCAATGTGACGAGGCATCTGCAGGACGTGTGTGCGTGTAAACACAAAATATGATATTTACCACTGTAACCATTAAAAAAACTTTTAATGTTTGTTTTACTTTTGAGAGAGACAGAGTGTAGGTGGGGGAGGGGCTGAGAGAGAGAGAGGGAGACACAGAATCCGAAGCAGGCTCCAGGCTCTGAGGCATCAGCACAGAGCCCGACGTGGGGCCAGAACTCACAACCGAGTCACCCAGGTGCCCCAATGTAACCATTTTAAAGTCGACAGTTGGGTGGTATTAAGGATATTCACACGACTGAGCTGGGAGGATTCCTAAGCAGGGGGGACTGAAGCCTTCTGACTTAAGTCTTAGAACACTCAGAAAGGTGTATATAGATGGTGTGTGCCTAGATCCCCAGAGATGGAATCCAGAAAACTACATAGTCCTGGTCACGACGATCACAGGAGCCACATGCATCAGCACGAACTGTGAGTTACCAGCAAAATAAGAAATGAAAAGCCAACTGTTAATTTGGAGAAGCGGCTGCAGCCCCTCTCCCTCAAGGTGTTGGGTGCTTATGGGCTAAAAGACGCAAAAGGAAAAGGAGGACAGAGTTGAGAACCACGAAAAGTGTGACAGTCTGTGAGGTACTAGAAATTCTGTAGTTTGTGACTCTTGTAGAAGAAACAGGGTCCAGAGGCACCTGGGTGGCTCAGTCAGTTAAGCAACTGACTTCAGCTCTGGTCATCAGAGCTGGCTCAGTCGTTAAGTAAGTGTCCCACTCCGGCTCAGGTCATGATCTTGCGGTTCATGGGATGGGGCCCCTGCGTTGGGCTCTGTGCTGACCGCTCAGAGCCTGGAGCCTGCTTCGGATTCTGTGCCTGCCTCTCTCTGCCCCTCTCCAGCTTGTACTCTCTCTCTCTCTTTCTCAGAAAAAAAAAAAAGAAAAAAAAAATTCCCCTAATTTTTTTTTTTTACTCAGAGTGGAAACTGGATGGCTCAGCTGGCTAAGCTCAGGTCATAATCTCATGGTGGGGGAGTTCGAGGCCCACCTTCGGGCTCCGGGATGACAGTACAGAGCCGGCTTGGGATTCTCTTGCCTCCTCTCTCTTGCTCATGGGCATGCGTGGTCTCTCAAAATAAATGAACCAACTTAAAAAAAAAAGTCGGAAAAAAAAGAATCCTACTCGAGTTCCTAATATCTCATTCACCAGATCACGTTAAAATTAAAGAGTTCCGCTTTAAGAAAGTGAGCATGCCTCCGACTGTCACGAAGGAAGGGGTTCGGAAAGGAGGAGAACTTCTCTGGTCTAAAGGAACTGAACACGCTTGTCAGGGACCCCCTACTCTAAGTCATTTTACAAAGAAACCAAAGTCAGAAGCTAAGATTCCAACGCAGGATACTTGGGTCAGTGCCCCCCAACGAGGAAACGTGATGCGGTTACTGACAGGATTCTCAGAAACCCAGGCTTGCTATTATTGACAACCACAAAGTTAAACAGAATGGGACCTACTAACACAAGGGACTCAGGACTAGGACACGGCTCTCGGGTGCCGGGAAGTCCACCACACCTAGCAAAGCACCAACTCATAGAGTACTGTCAACTAACTTCCAAAACTACGCACACCGTCCTCAGATGCCACTAACCGCCACGCCACTATTCTGCCAACTTCCAAAGAGCGTTTCAGATGCCATATTTTAAATACGAGGTTTCACTGTTTATCCGACCACACTACAGAAAACGACCCACTAGGAAGTATTCAGACTCAGAAATGATAATAAGTTCTCACTTCTAGGCACTACCTTTGTGGGAAGGAGTCAGCACAGAGTCCAGAGAATGGTGCCCTGGGAAGAGCAGATCAGAGGTTAACACAGGAATGCAGAGAAATGTTCTTAAGAAATGTTCATTCTAATTGTTTATGCCAATAACAGGTCCCAAATTTCCCAGCCTTAACACAAACCCACCTTACTTCAACAACAAAAATAAACAGCCTTTTGTAAATATCCACCAAGGCTAGCACAGGGTTTTAAAATTACTTGATTTGTTCTCTTTCAAAAGCCTAAAACGCTAGTTGTAAGTACTGCCCTTTTCCCGATACAACTTTTCCTTTCCCACCAGGGGGAGTCAGCTGCTGGTGGTGGAAGCGAAGAGGAAAGGGGAGTGGGTGACCTGGGGAGGGTCTGGGCCAGCAAGCCAGGCGCCAGGACTACCAGATCAGGAATCAGACCCAGGACTTCGCCTGCCCTACGGAGGTCACAAGGGTGACAAGATCACTTTGGAGGGCTTCCCTGGCTTGGCTCTGTGGGGATTTCTGTGCACAGCGCCTCTAGTTAAAGATAAACAGCAGATAAGAAACGACAACATAGAAAACCCACGGAGAGACAAATGGTCAGGACTGGTAACTTTTAGCAAACCCTAACTTTTTAAAAAAATTATTCAATGTTTATTTACTTTTGAGAGGTAGAGACAGACAGAGCACAAGCAGGCGAGGGGCAGAGAGAGAAGACACAGAATCAGAAGCAGGCTCCAGGCTCTGAGCTGTCAGCACAGAGCCCGACACGGGGCTTGAACCCACAGACCTGAGCCAAAGCTGGACACTCAATAAATAGACTGAACCACTCAGGGGCCCCTGAACTTTCTTAATGTATAGAACTGAAAGAAAATTAAATATTTTTCAACTTTCTTTCAATTTACTGATTTTAACATCAATGCTTTTCGAGTCTTAGATATCTGTTTTACTCAACCCAGTACAAAGCACTCCTATATTTGGTCTAACAGAAGATAATTAAAATACCAACAGCCTTGAGTGAAGGTCATAATTTCTGAATACCCAAAACCTCAAAATTTTAAAGACTTCCCAACACTGAATGTCTTGAATACTCAGCTTTTATCATAAGCTTCCCAATTCGGCCCAACAATTAAGCAGTTCAGTTTATAGTAAGCTCTATAAAACAGATGTCACTCCCATACAATACTGATGACAATTTTCGGAAAAATAGACCTATCAGACTGTGTCCTAAATCTGGCAACATGGAAATGTTCGTTAGTCATACACCAGGGAAAAACACAAAAGTAAACACTGAAGCAATGGATTACGGATGTTCAAGACCTAACTGGAGCGTGACGCAATACTGAAACGTACTTCAAGCCTCACTGAGCCTTCTTCATCTTCTCATCTGCAGAGTTCAGCAGGCCCTCTCTAGTATCTACACAATGGAATACTAGTCAGCCCTAAAAAGGAATAAAGTACGTTCTACAATGTGGATGAACGTTGCAAACAGACTAAGTCAGACACATGAGACCACAGATTGATTCCACTGAAGCGAAATGTCCCGAATGGGCAAATCCAGAGGAACCCAAAGATGAGTGGGGGGGAGGAGTGGAATCGGGAGTGATACTAGGTATGGGGTTTCTTTCTGGACTGATGGAAATATGCTGGAATTAGCTAGCCGTGATGGCTGCACAACCTGGTGAGTATAGTGGAAACCACTGAGCAGTGCCCATGTGAATGACATCAGTTAAAAAAGAGGAAACAAAACAGTAGATTTCTAAGGACCCTTTCAGGTCTAAAACTACTCTGGTACAGAAGCACTAGATTCCCTTGCTGTTATTCCATTAAAAAGATGCCAATCACACAGACTGCTGCTACTCTGTGGGAAATCAAAGTAAGATGGCAAACGAGCAACAGAAACCCATAAAATCCCAGTTGGTTCCCACAAACATGCTGGCTCTCACTACATTTTTTTTTTTTAACCAAGAGGTCCTAGCAAATAACTAGAGCCCCGAGAATACCCCGTGTACAATTATTCTCATAAAGACTTCGGGTAACTAAGCTTGGACTTGGAGAAAACTGTCCCCTCACAACTCATTTCCAATCTAAAGGACTTCTCGTGAAACCACAGTGTCAACTCTCAGGCCTGGGATCAAATGAGATTTGAGTACGTGAAAGCACGGAGCACACCGCCTACCACGGTCAACACACAGACACAGAGAAATTCAGCCTAACGACGAAGCTCCTTCGATTTCTTCACCTATCATCAATTATCTCCTCGTTTCGGCTCCGAAGATTCCGCTATATTCAGAATTTGTACCTGGGATGTGCGGTCAATCACGAACTATTTAGCGTCTCTTTGGTGTTAATTCCAAACCACAAGAACAAGGACCAGGGCACAGCCCACCACGAAACATGTCTGAGGAAACAGGCCACGCTATGTTATTGCCATCAAATATTTATAATTAGCTGTATGCACAGAGTACTCTGTAACGCAGACAACTAACTGTGGCAAAGAAATGGGCATTAAAATAACCCCAAACTGTGCAACTCTGTAAGCAGCGACTTGCACAGGGGAAATAATGAGTTTTCAGTTCTGACTTATAACTGTAAATTAACTCCCATTAGTCAGGCCCCTCCGACCTCCCCGCCCCCACAGGCTGACTTGATACGCAGCACTTCATCAAGTAAAGATGCCATTGCCAAGTTTTCTGGGTAGGGAAAAGTGGGTAAGCAACGTGCGAAGATCAAATGCAGAAATATCTAACACCCTGAAAAGCCAACGTGTCCCCACCGTGAGAAAAAATAACTTAGTTTTATGTGGTTAGCATATCTTTATGTCAATATCTAATTCAATTAGGTATCCCAAAGTAAGCAAAATTCAACAAGCAATTCATATTAGTGGAAACACGTGGTTTTTAGTTTCAGCACGAACTGTGTGCATGCACTCATTCTGGAGCTTCCAGAATCTACAGAAGGTGCTTTGATAACCAGTGAGTGAGCAGTAAGTAGACAGGTCTCACTGAAACGGGTACCTCCTACTAAACTAAAACTCCTAAGACGTCCCCGAGACGCTGAGATCCAAAACAGCGGTGCCTATGATCACTTGCTACTGAATTCTGGCAGCAACTCGGATCCCATGGCCGGGTCCGGAGTCACAGACCCGTCCCCAGGGTAGGTATCTCGTCTCGGGGCTCTCAGTGGCTACAACCAGACCAGCCTTCCCACCTTCCGCTTCACTTGTTCCTCTCAATCGTTAACAATCCTTGAACACTCAGGGGTCATCGCGCTTTGAGGCTCCGTCCAATTCTGAGAATGTGGGCGACAGCGGTCAAGGATTCCGCAGCAGAGACTCAGGGCCAAATGGGATCCTCACAAGCAGACGAGCCAGGGCAGGTTGGGTCTCAGTGTAGTGGCTTCACTACGCCGGCAATCTAACGAGGCGGCATGTGAGAAGAGCAACAGGGGCGCCTGCGGGCTCAGTCGGTTAAGCATCCGACTTCGGCTCAGATTGAGATCTCCCGGTTCATGGGTTCGACCCCGCGTCGGGCTCTGTGCTGACAGCTAGCTCAGAGCCTAGAGCCTGTCTTCGACTCTGCATCTCCCTCTCTCTCTGACCCTCCCCTCCTCGCTAGATCTCTGTCTCTTAAAAATAAATAAAATAAAAATAAAAACTTTTTAAAGAAGCTTAAAAAAGAGGAACAAGATAGGTACCCACAGGAAAAAAGCCAGCTTTCCCGTAGTTATAAACATAAAAAAAAAAAAAAAGACGAGACTTCAACACGCAGGTAGGTCCCTTGGGCCCTAGATATTTTTCTCCGGCTCTGCAGCAGCTTCCTCTTCACGGGGGAAGTAGCTAGATGACCTTCTATCAACTAAAAATCGCGCAAAAACTTAAAGGACTCGACTTTATTTAGTGACAAACGTCCCCACTTGCGTCGATAACCGGCCCCTCTGCAACGCGCCGACCATCTGACAAACTGAAACTTCCCCAAACGTAAAGGGTTAAGAGCAATCTACAAAACCCCGCGGACCCTCGCCTCGACGTGCTTCGGGGGGGGGGGGGGGGGGGGCGAGGACCTCGCCGGCAGCGCGGTGACAGGCCCCGGCGGCGCGGAGCCTGCACACGCGAGCCCTACGTGCCGCCCAAGTCCCGCCCCACCGAGGCGAGCGCGGGGAGCGCGGGGAGCGCGGGGAGCGCAGCCGCGGGCAGAGTCCGGCCTGCACGCCGGGCGTGGGAGCGGAAGGCGCCTCTCGGGAGCAGCTGAGGGTCCGGGGCAGGGGAAGGGGAGGGCGGCGGGGGGCGGGGCCGAGACGCCCCCCAGAGGCCGGCGCGGGAGCGGGGGGGCAAGGCGGCGGCGGCGGGCGGGCGGCCCGGCCAGGAGCGAGCTCCGCGCAGCCCCGCCGAGGCCCGCCCCGCGCCCCGCACCCCCAGGCCTCGCGCGGAGCCAGCCGGGCGGGGGCGGCGGACAACGGGCCGGCGGCCGTCCGTTGGCCCCAGCGCGCCCCGCCCCGCGCCGCGCCGCCCCGCCCCGCGCCGCCGCCCCGCCCGGGGAAACTACGCCATTGCGGCCTAGCGGGCGGCGCCGCGCCTCCCGCCGCCATCTTCGGCCCGCCGGCCCGCCGGCCCGCCGCCCCCGCCGCGGCCCGCCATCTTTTGGGGCCGCCATACTTGCCCTGCGAAGAAGATGGCGGCGCCCATCACACACATAAAACATGGCTTCCCTTCAAAACAAAAACATCCCGGGGGCCGGCGCGCGCCGACGCTCACCTGAGGACCACATGGTGACCGAGAATTCGCCCTCCAGGGTCTTGATCTGCACCTGCTTCTGCTCCCACTTCTTGTTGCCCGCGTCCGCGCCGCCCGCCGCCCCGGCCCCGCCGCCGAGGTAGCCCTTCTTGCCGCTCTTCTTGCCGCCGCCCTTCTTGACGCGGCCGCCGCCCGACGACGACGAGCCGCCGCCGCCGCTCTTGCCGGCCGCCGCCACGGTGACCAGCGTCTGCTCGATGTAGTCGTCGTCGCCGCCGGCCGGCGCGGGCACCGGGATGAGGATCTGGTCCTCGAAGCCGTCCTCGGCGCGCAGCCCGTCCGAGTCGTCGCCGCCCACCACCTCCTCGCGCGTCTGCACCAGGATCACCTCCTGGTGGTGGTGCACCTGGGTCGGGTCGTCGGTGACGAGCGGCTGCAGCGCGATCATGGGCGGGTGGTGGTGATGGTGGTGGTGGTGGTGGCCCGCGTGCCCGTGGCCGCCCCCGCCGCCGTGGTCGCCGCCACCGCCGTCCTCGTCGTCGTCGTCCTCCTCTTCCTCCTCGCCCACCACCGTGGTCTCGATGGTCTCCACCGGGATGGTCTCCACCTCGATCTCGTGCAGCTCCACGATCTCGGCCGGCATCTCCGAGCCGTCCGTGGCAATGTAGAGGGTGTCGCCCGAGGCCATGGCTGAGGGCTCCGCCGCCACGGCCGCGGCGGCCTCGGCTCCGGGGCTACGGGCGGGCGAGGAGGCGGCCGGCCGTGGGGAAGGAAGGCAGAGGGAGGAAGGCGGCGGGCGGGCGGGGGGAGAGGGGGCGGGCGGCGGGGGGAAGGGGCGGGCGCGGCGGCGGCGGCGGCGGGCTTCCCCGCCTCCTCGCCTCGGTGCGCCCCGCGCTCGCTCGGCCGCTGCTCGCCCCGGCGCCCCGCCTCGCCGCGCCTCGGCCGCCCGCTCTGGCCGCGCCTCCTCCCGCCCTCCGGGCCGGCGCTCCGCTTCCCCCTTCCTCCTGCGCCTCCGCCTCCTTCCACACAAATACCAACTCCTCACCCCGAGCCCAGATCTCGCCGCCGCCGCCGCCGCCACACTCCGCTCAGGCTCGGCCTCGCGAGACTTCCGCGCTGGCCTCGGCCCGCCCCGCCTCGCTCCCACTCGCCCACAGGCCCTCTCGCTCCTCCCCCTCTGCCAATCGATCTGCCGGTTCGCCGCCGTGGCCCCGCCCACTCACCCGGCTCCTCCCGGATTGGGGTCGACGGGGCGGGCCCCCGCGCGCGCGCGCGCGCGCCGCCCGGCCGCGGCGCGTGACGTCAGCGCGCCGCCACCGCCCGCCGCCGCGAGTCGCGCGGCTCCCGCCCTCCGCGGTGCCACAGCAGCGAGACCCGCCGCCCCGGGCCCGGGCCGCACTCGGGAGCGGGGCGTCGCCGCTGCAGCCGCCGCCTCGGGAGCCGGTGAGCGGTGCGCGGTCCGTGGCGCCGCGGGGGCGGCGGGGGGGGGTCTGCGGGGGAGGGCGGGGCCGGCCGCGCGCGGGGGCCAGGCGGGCAGGCGGCCCGGAGGACGCGAGGGGGAGCGGGCGGCGCGCGCCGGGCGGCCCCGGCGCCCAATAAAGTCTGCTTTGACGAGAAACGCCTGTGCCTCCTTTTTCGCGTCGGGCGGCGTTTGCTCTCGGCGCCTGGCTCCGGGCGGGCGATGGCGGCGGTGAGTGTGCAGGGCCAGGCGAACAAAGGCGGGCGGGCGGGCCGCAGAGGAGAATGGCGGCGGGCCCGCATCTCGCCGCGAGGCGCCGGGCCCGGGATGCCGAGCGCAGGTGGGCCGCGCCGGGCGGCCGGGGCGGGGCGGCCGGGCGGAAGCGGCGCGCGGAGCCCCCAGGTCCACCGTTGGGAGGATGTCCGTTATCCTTTTGTGACCCGCGGAAACCTGAGACGGGGCCGTTGCGTGCCCGCTTCGCTGTGGAGCTTGGAACTGCGGGGGCCCCCGCCGCTCGTCGTGTCGCTCGGCTCCTTGTGGCTTTCTAGAATTTCCTTCTGAGCTTCCCTTTCTTCGCTCTCCAGCCAATCAGTGTTTTCCTTGACCACCGTCTTCACCTATTTCTCACTTTCATAGACACTCCTCCTTATGCCCACCAGGCTTTGCATCCGTCTCATCCTTTAAAGCTCCCCCGTTTCTCCATTCTCCCTGCAACCGAGCCTGGATTTTTCCTGGCACGAATTAACAGCAAGTTCAGCCTTCCCGAGTAGCTGGTGCAGCGAGGTGAATTTGCCCTTGCTCGTCCTTTTGGTCGACCTGACAGTTGGCTTAAAGCAGTAAAAATAAAGACTCCCTGATTTTTAAGGAGATCTGGGAAGGCGTGTCTTTTGTTGTACTCGTTTGCCCAGTTTAACGCCATGTAAATTCACTGAGTGCCGACGTTCTCCACGCTTATTCTTGGAATAGTGTTCCTGCAGTTGAAGCCCGTGATTATTCCCGCCTGCGATCCATCGGTTCTTAGGTCCAACTTGTTGAAACTAGCAGGTGTCTTTGATAACACATTAGAGAAAAGTTGATTCATTCCGATTAAAAAGTGACTTGGTGGATATAATTTAGTTCTTGTATCTACATGCCATTCGACTCGACTTTTGAGAATGTCAGTCATAAAGAGTGAAAAATTAGATCATTTCTTCTCTTTGCATCTGAGTTTCAAAACCTGAGTAATTCCCCTTGGAGTTTTGCACCCACACAGTTTGGCAAAGTAGAATCTGTTGAAATAAGTCATTTCTGGCTTCATAGCTTATAAATTGTGCATAAATATTTCGCAAGTGGAAACCAGTTGTGGGAGAATTTTGTATGTGGCTTAATTTCACTTTCCCCACTCTAGTAATTGACAGGAAACATCTTTGTAAGTACTTGATACTTCCCCCAGATACAAAAAAAAATGGGGGAAGTACCTGCTTAGCTTCTAAATCCTAGATCTGTAGATGTTCACCATCAAGGGGGGAAAGCTGAAAAGGGTTTAAAACTTGGGAAGGTCGGCAGGTGCAACACAGCAGTCAGATGTCCCCAAGTGCATCCTTGCACCTGCTCCACGAGGAGCTTTTTGAAAAAAAATTTTTTATTTTTTAATTTTTGAGAGACAGAGACAGCACGAGCAGGGGAGGGTCAGAGAGAAAGGGGGGCACAGAATCCGAAGATAGGCTCCAAGCTCTGAGCTAGCTGTCAACATAGAGCCCAACACGGGACTCGAAGCCACAAACCGTGAGACCATGACCTGAGCAGAAGCCGGACGCTTACCCGACTGAGCCACCCAGGTGCCCCACGAGTAGCTTTTTAAAACCTGCCCCAGAGCAGGTGACCTGTTTAACATAGGCCTGGACTTTTCTGTGGTGGGAGGTGTTCTTGCTTTTAGCGCTTTCCCTACAAAGGATCGCATGACTGGATGTGCAAAGATCCCGCGCTGTAATAACACGCACCTGCTTGCACTTGCGGCAGAAGGTGAAAGTCAATTTAAAAGGACAGGTTAAATTGCCATTTCAGAACCATGGCTCTAAAAGTTTCGGAAATTTCACTGCTTTTTCTCTTCTGTTGGGCAGAGTGAATTGAGCCAAAGAGCATTCCCTCCGAATGTCTAGACTCCCTTTTTGTTTTAGCAACAAGACACATGATTAGTGTTACTAAATTAAGCTAGTATTTCTCATAACACAGGTTTTGGGTGCTTTTCCTTTTCCAACTGTGAGGGCAAAGCTCATGGCCATGTCTGTCTCGCTCAGTGTCTCGTACGTGGAATGTGTTTGCTTTCTAGCTCATCAAAAAATGAAGGCAGCGTGACGGGAGTTCTGTATGACAGTCCTGGACTATTTCGAGGGTCTCAAAAGCTCCGACTTTGCCCCAGGCGTCCAGTCTACTGCAGAGATGAATGTCGACAACTGCGGGGAAAACTAGAATGTTGGCAGACCCCTGAGTCGTGCAGAGTTTCCCAGGAGCTTGAGAGGTCAGAGCTCACTAACGGTTGAGGAGATGTGGTGACAAATATGTCGCAAGGAATGTGCCCTTTGGCCACCTGATCAGGACAGAGACATGGACTGTTAGCCACAACTCTTGAGGTCATCTGCCTCCTTCATTTTCCCGATGGCCTCGTACTGAAACCTCTATTAAATGCTCAACTCCGCTTGAAGAGCCTGTGGCTTAGGGAGACGCATGGAGAGAGCAGACCTCAGGAGGGGCCAGGCGGGGTGGGGGGAGATGTAGGATGTAAATTTAGAAATGTTGGTACCTCTCTTACTCATGGGTTTTAAGGAGGCTAGCGGTTCAGTCTCATTCTGCCATATGTCCATTTGTGCGACAGACTGGGAATGGTTCGGGATGAACTCATGACACTAAATAATTTCCCTTCCCACGAACTGACGTAGCTTCCTTGTGAAACTCCTGTTGGTCGCTTCTTCAATGTCTAGTCCTTTTGAAGTTCCCTGTAGTCAGAAGGTAGGTAGTGGTCTGCGTCAGCTGCAGATTGGAGAGTGTTAGAGCTGTGGGCATTTCTTTTTAATGTTTGTTTTAGAGCGAGAGAGAGCAAGCATGTGCGAGCAAACAGGGAGGGGCAGAGAGGGAGAGGGAGACACAGAATCTGAAACAGGCTCCAGGCTCCGAGCTGTCAGCACAGAGCCCGATGCGGGACCTGAACGCACAAACCTCGAGATCATGACCTGAGCCGAAGTCGGAAGCTCAACCAACTGAGTCCCCCAGGTGCCCCGACATTTTTGGTGTTTCCAGACAGGGAAAGCAAGTAGCTGAGGAGGGAACTGCTCAAGGTCACAAGGTCCCATTGCAAGGTAGCCACAGGGCTGCATTAGAGGGAGCTTCTCCTGCTTCTGTTAGACTGCAAAGTCTCAAAGTTTAAGGGGGTTGAATTCCAATTTAGGTCCAGGCCAAGTTTCCTTTTTTTTTTTTTTCTTTTTTAAGTTTATTTATTTTGAAAGAGACCATGTGTGCACTTGAGCAGGGGAGGGGCGGGGAAGGAGAGAGAATCCTAAGCAGGCTCCGCGTTGTCAGCACAGAGCCCACCTTGGGGCTGGATCTCACAAACCGTGAGATCATGAGCTGAAACCAAAAGTCAGATGTTTAATTGACTGAGCCACCCAGGTGTCCCTCAGGCCGAGTTTCCAATAAAATACTTGGGAAAATCAGGTTGAAATTTCACGTTTGTGCATCTAAATTGGTTATGTCAACTTTATATCAGTCCAAGTCAAGTGAGGGCACCTGGGTGACTCAGTTGTTGAAGCTTCTGACTTCGGCTCACGTGGTGATCTCACACTTGTGAATTTGAGCCCAGCGTCCGGCTCTGTGCTGACCTCCAGGCTCAGAGCCTAGAGCCTGCCTTAGATTCTGTGTCTCCCTCTCTCTCTGTCCCTCCCCTGCTCGCACATGCGCACTCTCTCAAAAACAAAATTTAAAAAGACAAATACAAGTCACATGAAACACTACAGGCATGCGTTTGCTGTCTTAATCACCTAAACTGTAGTTCTCAGTTGTGGGCTCTAAGGAGACTCCCCCCTCCATCAATCCCGTAACAGACTTGGAGCCTAACCTGTGGTAAGGTATCCGGACTCTACCTCTGTTCAGCTGACATCTATGTCATGTTTCATGTCCTCTTTAAGACCTTAGGCAAATTCTTTTTCTGAGGCTAAGTGGGTTATTTCAGTAAATGGATCTGGTCACTACCCATATCACTAAGGAAAGTGGAGGTCTTCAGCATTACTCGAACCTAGTTCTGTACTTTGCTGGCTGATACCCTTCCGAAGAGACACTAGATCGAGTTCTTCGCGCTGAAGTTGGCTGCTCCCACCTGTCCAACCAGGCAGGTGCAGCCTGGGCACCTGGACAGAACGAATGGATCTTCTCGCGTCCTTGGTAACTTTTATGGATTTATTTATTTTTAAGTTTTTTAATGTTTACTTGAGAGAGAGAGAGACAGAGTGCAAGTCGGGGAGAGGCAGAGAGAGAGGGAGACACAGAATCTGAAGCAGGTTTCAGGCTCCGGGCTGTCCGCACAGAGCCTGACATGGGGCTCAAACCCACGAACCGTGAGATCATGACCTGAGCCGAAGTCAGACTCTTAACCGACTGAGCCCCCCAGGCGCCCCAAGCTCCTGGTGACGTATAGCCACGCTGTTTCTCAAAGGACTGGACTTGCATGCGTGCAGCGGGTTACTGCGGTGGAACGGAGCAGCTCAGGAATACAGGGAGTTAACTTGGCCTTGCTGGCGGGGGCGGGGGATTCCATCCTTTTGGACAGATGGATGTTCTCTGTAAAGAGGAGGGACCCTGGGGCGTTCAGGGGAGTCTGGCTGGACATTTCTCCTTGCCGAGTGCCCCGAGGACACAGCCTTGAGCGGGGATGACACCCTTGTCTCCGGGGAGCCTGCGGTCTAGACAGGTGGTTTGCAGATAGTTGCCAGGATTCGGGTTGTGCGGAGTGCTAGGAAGGAGAGGAGAGGTCGGGGGCACTGTCCGGTAGCGGCCTTCCTGAGTCCGGGACAGCTCACCTGGGACTGACCCAGTGTTGGGCCACACACCAGCCTTTCATTCTTTTATGTTAATCTCCATTTAAAAAAATAACCCAACTTATTTTTGAGAGAGAGAGAAAGAGAGCGGGTGGGGGAGGGGCAGACAGGGACTCAGGTAGACTGAAGGGTCTGAGCAGTCAGCACAGAGCCCAACGTGGGGCTCGAACTCCCAAACCACGGATTATAACCTGATTGTACGTGATTGGACCCTTAACCGACTGAGCCCGCCAGGTGCCTCTCGTTTATGTTAATTTCTCACAGGCACGTGGTTAGTCACGTCACATCCTACTTTGTTCTGTTGTTTTGTCAGCCATTCCTCGTTCAGAAGTCACACCTGAACTTGGGGATTCATAGCGGAAATGGTTTTGGAACTCCAGGCCTTGCGAGATAGGCCAGCTGCGAAGCTGGCCATGGGAGGAGCAGACCGGAGTCTCCAAAAGCTTGGGGTCAGGTCCCAGTGGTGACATGTGTCCTCCATGCTTGTAACCTCTAAGTCCTCCATTCCCTCCGCTGTAAAAAGTCCTAAGAACGCCAGTCTTCAGGCGTCAGGGGCATGCACAGCAGTGGTGAGGAAAACGCCCGGCGCAGGGGTGGAGAGTGCTGTGTGCCTCGGGACCAGTTACGTTTTCTTCCTACGCTTCTCTTTCCGGGGGGGGGGGCCTGGCTCCTGCCCCTGGCGTCTCGGCCTCTGTGCCTGTGCCTGCCTTCAGGAGCTGCCAACTTTATAACTGATGACTGTACACGGGACCCAACACTGGGTTTCTCAGAGCAGATGAAAATTTGTGTACTAGCCAGGTTTTTAAGAGATTTGCTGTATCAGCGGTGAGTATTTAATCTCCCTGAGCTAGGTGGATTGCTGTCTAGTAACAGTAGAATAAATAAATAACTTTGTGTTTTCTGTGTCAGTCAGAACTCAACTTGGGGGCGCCTGGAGGCTCAGTCAGTTGAGCGTCTGACTTTGGCTCAGGTCATGATCTCGCAGTTCGTGAGTTCAAGCCCTGTGTCATGCTTGTGATGTCAACGCAGAGCCTGCTTCAGATCTTTTGTCCTCCTCTCTCCGCACCTTTCCCACTCATTCTCTGTCTCTTTGTCTCTCTCCCTGAAAAATAAATATTGAAAAATAAACCTCAGTTTCTCAACATTGGAGCTCCCTTTGTTTTTTTTAAGCATGAGAGATTAATTATTTCAACCCATATATTACTGTCTTAATTTTTTAACATTTTTATTTATTTTTGAGACAAAGACAGCAAGCAGAGGAGGGACAGAGAGAGCAGGAGACACAGAACCCGAAGCAGGCTCCAGGCTCTGAGCGATCAGCACAGAGTCTGACGCGGGGCTCGAACCCACGAACCGTGAGATGATGACCTGAGCCGAAGCCGGACGCTTACCCGACTGCACCGCCCGGCGCCCCTGGAGCTCCCTTTGGACATGTCTGCCCTGCGATCTGCTGCTGTCTCACTGCTCACTTCTTGTGACACAGGCGCTCTGGCTGCCTGGCGAGGGTAGACCCAGGAGACTTGGCGCAGGCATCGTCAGGGCGGGGTTCGGCGGGGTTCAGCAGCCGCCACAGGAACAGCAGCCTGGAGGTGGGAGTCAGAAGGTGAAGGCGGTCCGGTCTCTCCTCCGTGTTCCCGTGCCCCACGTCCTGGTGCAGCGTTCCCCCCTGACTTCCTGGCACACTCTGGTGCCCGGTTCTTTGCCTGCTTAGGTCATGTACAATTTTGAACTTGGGATTTGAAAGGTGGGGGCAGGGAGGAAGGACCATTCTATCTAACTCGGGCCGTCCTCTTACTCCCTGAGGAATGGGTTGGGAGTGCCCTTGCACCATTCTGCTTAAATGGCATTGTCATCGCGGCAAGAGTGCAATTACCCCCTCTCCCCTCTTCAGCTGCCGTATCCCAGTCCTGGTCATTCCTGAGAGCAGCAGCACATCTGGAACCTCAAGCCCCCAGGACCCTGTCCCTTCTGACTGACCTTCTCTCCCCTTGACCCTCTGCTTCAGCCTCAGACCTTTATTGAGTGTTCTCACCCCGCTTTTCTTCCCCAGACTAGAAATCCGTGGTTAATCACAAGCGTCCTCAGCATCCCGTCCCGCTTCTGTCTGATAAAGCTTCGCCCTGGGATCACCCCGCCTCTGTCTCTGCACTTCGGAATCCTGGGACCCACTGCAGGGGACACCGCTCCCGCGTGTAGACTTCGGCCATAACTTCCGCTCTCCAGCCTCAGCTGTGTGTCCAGTGTCACCGGACAGTTCTCACTTGTCCTGACCTCGCTTCCCTCGACCATTCTGTTCAGCACATTCTCTAAATTGCTTTCTTCCAAGTCCCTAAGAAATGTGCTTCCCACCCTCCCTTTAGGAACACTGAAGGGATCAGGATCTATCTGTTCGGGCACCAGTTGTGTCTTTGTAGGCATCTCCCCCATAGATCGACCAGCGAGCTCCCTTCACTCTCCGACCCTGCAGGGCTGCCGGCTGAGCCCATGTCCTCTGCCCCTGCTCTGCCCCGCCTTCGCTCCCCCGGGCCTCCCTGCCTTCGCTCGTCTTCGCTCTGGGGCCTGCCATCTTTCTCTGGCCCTTTTCATTGGGTTGTGTCTCTCCTGGGTTTTTTTCCTCCCCCTTAAAGTTTGTTTATTTTTCGAGAGAGAGCGCAGGAGGGCAGAGAGGGAGAGACTCCCAAGCAGGCTCCGCACTGCCAGCACAGAGCCTGATGCAGGGCCTGATCTCACCACCACGAGATCTGACCTGAGCTGAAACCGAGAGTCTGGATGCTTAACTGGCTGAGCCACCCAGGCGCCCTCTCCTGGTCCTTCAAAACAAGCCTCTGTCTTGACCCTGTGTCTCTGTAGCCATTGGCGGTGTCCTGTTCCCAGCTGAGCATCCTGAGCCCGGCTGGGCCACCCCAGGCCCTGTGTCTCCCGGCCGCTACCAGACTTTGCGTCACCAGCCACGCAGGTGGATGCTTTCCAACCTGCTTCCTCGCCTTCTCTGGACCTGACACCAGCAGCGCGTCCCTGGACCTCCCACCTCGGCTGTCTGTCGGCACCGCGCCGCCTGACCTCCACCTTCTCCCTTCTCCTCTCTATTCTCCGTGTTCCACGTGCTACCCTGGGCCATCGGGTCCCCACCTGGGGCCCCAAGAGCCACTTGCATGCTGACCGCTCTTAGCCTCCTCTCTGTGCGGACTTCACCCCGCTGCCCCAGGTGGCCCCGCTCACGGTCCCGCGGCTCCTCGCCCGCCTGACTGCCCCACCGTCCCTGCCAGCCCTGCTCCTCCGGCAGGTTCCCTCACCATCGCACCCAGCTGCTCAGGACCAAATCTGGGAGTTCACCTTGGACTCCCCTCCCTCCCCCATCCCCCGTGCGTGGCCACCAACCCCCAAGGAGTGTACCTCCGAAATGTTTTTGAGAGCTGGGACTCTGTCACCTGCACTTTCGCCAGCCAGCTGCTGCACCTGGCGCTGGCCCTCCTGGCCCAGGGGTCCCCTGAATTCTGACACGCAGCTGGGGCCGCATCCCTCCCCTCTTCAGGCCTCCAGGGCTCCGGGGCACCTCAGCTTGTTTTCTCGCCGCTCTGCCCCGCGCAGACATGGGGCCGCACTCCTGCCTTGTTTCCAGACTGTTCATTTCCCTCTGCCTAAAACTACCTTTCCCACCTCCTTCAACCTGACTGTCTTCCGGAACCGCTCAGGTGACCTCCTCGGGAAGCTTTCTTTCGAAGGGCATTTCCATGGTCATGGTTTCCCTTGTTCTCATTGTAAAGAAGGTGCCTCTTACTGGGTCTGCTTTTCCCACGAAATCGAACATTCTTTGAGGACAAGGACAGGGTCTGGTCCGCCTCCTGTTCCCGAGGGAATCGGGACGCATGGGAGGCCTGTCTGAGCAGAACCACGGCTGCCTCATCCTCCCCACCCAGCGGCATGTGGGATCGAGTCCAGAATCCTTCGCTGGGCTTTAAGGAAACCTAGCATAGCACACACAAAGGGGGGCGAGACCTGGATTTGAATATTAACTAAGAGATCCTAGATGAGTTTCTTAATATCTCTGAGTCAGTTTCTTCATCTGTAGGATAAGAATATTGATGTTCAAGGTTGTTGTAATGGTAGGTTGAAATAATACGTACAGCTCTCCTGGCTGTCGTGGGTGCTAAGTAAATTCCCTCCTCACTGCGGCTTTCCCTGCACCGTCCGGCTCCGCCTCGGCCCCTCCCCCGACATCCAGCCTCAGAAGTTGGCTTGGTTTCCCTGCCTTTGCTCCTACTCCACCTGTTAAGAAACACCTTCCTCATGCCACCCACGTCTCCACTGGGTTCGGATCCAGCCTCACGGCATACCCCAGATCCTCTAGTTAGAAATAACCCCTTCCTGGGTCATAGCTATACATCTAAATCGGGCTGTCCTGGCTCTTGAAGCTGATGTCAGAACCTTCCGGTGGTCAGGGCGTCAGAGGCAGAAAGCTGAAGCTGTCCTCACTGAAGCCCTGAAGAGGCAGAGATACTGGTCTCTAACAACATACAAATGAGGAATCCATCTGCCGTAAATGTCGTGACATAGATTTCCTGAAACAAGGGGAAAAGAGTCATTAAAAATTTTAACGTAGTCACAGTGCAATTTCCACCGCTTTTACAGCCACACTTCAAGACAACTGTCACTTGGATGTATAGAAACAGATACTGCCCAGATTAAAAACTTGTTGTGTTTCACAGGTTTTTTTTTGACGACCACAAGACTATACAGAAATTTTTGTACCTGTGAACTTTTGTACTTATCAAAGCCTACTGTTAGAGTAAGAAAAGTAGAGTTAAAAAAAAAAAAAGGAAAGAAAGAACCCCTTCCCCTGGGGCGCCTGGGGGGCTCAGTCGGTTAAACGTCCGCCTTCGGCTCAGGTCATGATCTCATGGTTCGTGAGTTTGAGCCCAGCATCGGGCTCTGTGCTGACAGCTCAGGGCCTGGAGCCTGCTTTGGATTCTGTGTCTCCCTCTCTCTCTGACCCTCCCCTGCTCACGCTGTCTCTCTCTGTCTCTCAAAAATAAATAAACATTTAAAAATTTTATGAAATTAAAAAAAATAAAAGAGCTGGATGATATTGTGTCAAATTCCTTTGAGCATCAGATCCAAATGAGATTATCTTCCCAAAGCGCAGTCTACATAAAGAATTTCCTTTTTGAATATGCTTTTGAGAAATAATTAGAAATACACACCACTCTCTTGTGGCTTGGGGAAGACGACAGCCTTTGCGTCCTTCACATTATAAAACTAGTTTCAAGACATGATCTTTCACCGTGTTTGACGTGGATTTTCTAGAATGATGTCTAATCTCCAGACATCTGTTTATTTGCTTGCACACGGGACCGATCACCTCTCGCAAAAAGTCTTACCGACGAGTAAGCCAGGAAAGCTAGAAGTCGGAGTTTCCAGAGGGTTCGATTCCTTAAAGACGCGGACAACGGTGCCTCCAGTCTCCCAACCCCCATCAAAGCAGCCAGCCCTTCACTCAGAAGCGGCTCCGGGCTCTGAGCTAGCTGTCAGCACAGAGCCTGACACGGGGCTCGAACCCACGATCCGTGAGATCATGGCCTGAGCCGAAGCCAGACGCTTAACCGACAGAGCTACCCAGGCGCCCCTCATAAAAATTTTTTTAACATTAATTCATTTTTGAGAAAGAGGAAGAGAGAGTGCACGCAAGCGAGTGGGGGAGGGGCAGAGAGAGAGGGAGACACAGAATCCGAAGCAGGCTCCAGGCTCCGAGCTGTCAGCACAGAGCCCCACGTGGGGCTCAAACCCACAGACCGCGAGATCATGATCTGAGCTGAAGTCAGATCCTTAACCGACTGAGACCCCCAGGTGCCCCATTTTATTTATTATTTTAGAGTTTTTATCTACGTGGGTCTCAAACGCAGGACCCCAAGATCAAGAGTTGCACACTCCACCTAGTGCGCCAGCTGGGCGCCCCTCATCCAACCCTTTTTAAAGCGAATGGTGTTGCAAATAAAGTCCCGTCGCCCCCACCCCAGCAACGAGAGAGTCCACATCAAAAGACCATTTCCTGTGGCAGTAAATGGCAATAAATAAATGATGCACCAATCCCATGGTTAGCAGGTTGGCCATGCTGTTTCTATTACCGGCAGATAGAAGTGTCTCACACGCCTGCTCACACACATCTCTCACGGCCGTTAAGTGGTGATTTCCCTCGGACGCTGCTCATCCCCTTCCCCCCAAACCCTGGAATTCTCGATGCAAAGCCTGCTCGCCAAGAGAATAGAAGCGCCCCGGGCAGGTAGCCTGTCCCGCAGGGAGCTCAGGACGTCGGAGTTTATCTAAACTCGCTTTCAGCGTTCAGGTTGCAAACTGGCCGGGGCTTGCTCTTCACACAGACCGGCTTTTCAGTCCCATCCCCGGCCCTGTATTCAAACGTGTTTTTATAGGATCCAAATTTAGCAACTTCTGTGTTATATACAAAACGTAATGTGTAAACCTCCGCCCCGTAAACTATTTCTGCGGCAAGGACGCCGAGGTGGGGGGGGGGGGGTCTTGACTGTCGTCCAGCCCACACCTGTCAGCTCAGTCCCGGTGGCTGGCTCTCAGGGGTCCCCTGGCAACCTGGGGCTCCACATCATAAATCTAGACACACCCTGGAGGAGTGGCCGGACGCATTACCATGTCACATGCATGTGTGTGGATGCGTTTGTTGAGCAGAATGTGGTGAGGGTCCCTGTGGCCTGGCTGAGGACTGCTCTTAGCACTCGGTGCTCCCTTCTTCCAGAACCCCAGTTTTCTCATGGCAGGTACCAGGGAGAAATCTGATCCCCTGAGAAGGGTCCGAGGAACTACCTTTGCTTAGCAGATAAATTGCGATTGGCCAAACTGCCAGGGCCACCTTATTCCCTTTAGCCTGTGACTCCTGAGGAGTCAAAGAAAATGTAACCAGTCCTGGGCAATGAAAGGTTATTACTAAAGTGGCTTTGCCTCCCTGATGAAAAAATAAAGCCTCAAGAGAAGACAGTCCCACTTCTTCCTTCCTGCCAAAAACCAGTGTGATGACTAGGGCTGTGGCAGCCACTTTAGAACTATGAGGAAAGGACTAAGAGAGTTGGGGTCGTTGGTCCAGCACTGTGGACCCGTGAACCCACTGGAACCACCAGCTGTCTGTTCTTGGCACATGGCACAGGTTGGACTGTGTTTCCCTCTGGGAACTGGGCAGGGAGTGGGAGGGAGGGGATGGCACCCCAAAGGCGGGGCCACTCTTCTCTATGGCTGACAGGTTTTTCTCTTGGTACTTTGATGGAATATTCATTAAGCTTATTTACTTATTTTGAGAGAGAGCACAAGCTGGGGAGAGGCAGAGAGGAGAAAGAGTCCCAAGCAGGCTTTGCGCCTTCAGCAAGGAGCCCGATGCACAGCTCAGAGTCGCGAACGGTGAGATCATGACCTGAGCTGAGATGAAGAGTTCGATACTTAACCGGCTGAGCCGCCCAGGCGCCCTGACTTTTAAATTTTGTAAACAGCTTTAATAATATGAAAAACTGCTATGGTAAAATCACCAAAAGTGTAGAACATTTGGGTATGTAGTGTAATCCCGACTTTTGGGGGAAAAATGTAAACTGCAGTTTGCTTCTGGGAACTGGGATTCTGGGCGGTGGTTTTTTGTTACAGGTGTACGTAGTTTTCACATATGTGGTCTTTTTTCTGATTTTTTTTATTGCAATAAAAGACCAAGCATAGAACGTGCCATCGTAGGCATTGCTCAGGGCCCAGTCCAGGGGGCCTGAGCACACTCACACTGTTGTGAATTCACCGTCTCCAGAACTCAGCAGCCTGCAGACCAGAGACTTCCTGTTAGTGTAAGCCCCTGCCCTGTCCCTGCGGCCCTGCGCCCACGTGCACTT
This sequence comes from Helogale parvula, assembly GCA_004023845.1. Lineage (NCBI taxonomy): Eukaryota > Metazoa > Chordata > Mammalia > Carnivora > Herpestidae > Helogale > Helogale parvula. Next base: position 17,628 of record PJEM01006798.1, on the reverse strand, counting down.
GCCGCCTTGTGAAGTTGACCGTTCTGGGCGCCTCACCCGTGTAAGCACATCACGCAGTGTCCTTGTGTGACCGTCTGATGTCACTTCACGTCCAGCACATGCCTCAGTGTTGGAGCAGGTGTCAGAATCCCCTTCCTTCCTGAGGCTGAGAATCGGTGCCGTGTGTGGACACACCGCATCCCAGCGGTCCGTGCTGCCGTGGCCACTCAGGACTGCTTCCACACTTAGGTGTGAATAGCGCTGCCGTGTGTGCGGGTGTGCAAACAAGCGTGTATTGTGTAATCAGGGAAAGAAGCAGGGACACCTGGCTGGCTCTGTGGTGGAGCACATGACTCAGAATCTCAAGAGTTGTGAGATCAAGCCCCACGTTGGGCGCGGAGCCTACTTAAAAGAGAGAGGGGGCACCTGGGTGGCTCAGCTCAGTTAGTTAAGTGACTGACTTAAGCTCAGGGCATGATCTCCTCGTTCATGAGTTTGAGCCCCACGTCAGGCTCTGTGCTGACAGCTCGGAGCCTGGAGCCTGCTTCGGATTCTGTGTCTCCCTCTCTCTGCCCTTTCCTGCGCGCGCTCTCTCTCTCTCTCAAAGATAAACATTTTTTAAAAATTTAAAAGAAGAGAGAAAAGCAGCAAATTAAGAAAATCTTGGGGAAGCCAGATCGTCTATTTTGAATTTGTGCTTTTTCCCCTCCATCATTTTTCATTTCGTATCAGACCTTTTGAGCACTTAGCCGGCAGTAACATTTCCTCCCCTGCAGGAAGAGGAATTAGTACCTGATCGTTTTCTCCCCACTTGAAAGCCGTCGTGCAGGGTTAGCCGCTTCTAAGTGCTTCCCACAACTCCCTTCCCTCTCCCTGCACGGTCACCCCGCCCCCCGGAGAGGCCAGCGCTGGGCCCACGACCCTGCGCGCTCTTGCCTTGTGCCTCCGAGCCGTGTGGGGCCGTCGGGCCGTCTCCCTAGCAAACCGTACAGAAGACAAAACAGCCATGAGTCCGCCCGCCAGGGACCCAGGGCTCCGGGCGGCCACGCCCCGCGGGGTCCCCTGGGTTCAGCACCCAGACCTCTTGAGGGCAAAGAGGTGCGGGTAGAGCTCAGTAACTTGCTGGGAGGTGCAGCACGTGAGTCAAAAAGGACCCTCGAGCTGGTTTAGTCCAAGCACTTGAGATGCACAGGCCGGGGTCCGAGCGCCAGCCTCAACCGAAAGCGCCTTTTCTGCCGTCATCCGGGTTGGCCTGGCAGCCGGGCCGCCACCACCGGCGCTGAGCTGGCCCCGCGGCGCCCGCCTGTCCTCGGAAGCCCTCGGTGGGCCCTGCTGCTCCGCCAGCTGGCTCTCGAGCCGCTCCTGGCCGTCCGCGGGCACCCAGACGGGCCTCGTCCCCTCCCTGCCGTTCGGCCCTGGAGGTCTTCCTCCCCAGGCTCTTTCTCTGCGCACGGGCCCTTTAACCGGTGTCCCCAGAGCCCCCCGGGCCCCTGGCCAGGCCCGGCTCAAGCTCTGTGCTGGCCCCTCCCTCTCCTCTCCCCGTGGCCTCTCCGTACCCTGTGCGGCCTGAGCCCGGAGGGGCCCGGGATGCACACGCACTAGTGCCGCTGCTCTCCAGCAAGGCTCTGGGAGGACAGAGAACTGGAGCACGCTGGGGAGGGAGGGGGCCGGAAGGGAGGGAGGGGGAGGGGCCGGGGAGGGAGGTTCCTGGGGAGGACCGCCCACCCCTGGTCACTGGGAGGGATGCCTCAAGGCTGTTCTGCCAGTTGGGGCTTAAGGCAGTGACTCGGTGAGGAGCTGGAAGCTGCTTCTAGAAAAGCAAGGTGTTCTCTTTGACACGCACAGTGAACTGCATAGAGTTGTGTCACTTGTGTCCCGGCCTCTGCGGCTGTGCGCCCGCTTTTCCCCTTCCCTGCGCCGCTCTCCCTTCTGGCGCCTTCTCCCAGCCCTTTCCGCTGTGCCCCTCTCCACGCCTCCTTCTCCCTTGCTGTCCCCCTGTGTCAGTCTCCCACAGACCCTCTTTCATACAGAGGCCCTGGGTGTCCCCACCTGCCTGTCTGCCCACCCCGGCTTTCTGTGCTATTAATAGACCCTGCACATGACTTGTGGTTTGGAGCTTTTTATTTTTTCCCCTAAGAAAAATTCCAGGCCATTATATTTTTCAGTCAATGGGCTTTCATTGATTTTCCTCCCCACGGATCAGTGATCTTATACAGAAAAGCTCACCACCAGCCTCTAGAAATGCAGGTCTGGGAAGGACTCCCAGAGCCTCTGAGTTCTGTGTCTGCAAAACTGAGCTCTGGGCCTGGGCTCACCCTCACGCTGCTGTTTTTCATTTTTGCCCCACGGCACACACCCAACCGGGAAGCTGCCTTCCTCCTGCCTGTCTCTGCCTTGTTTCTTCCCTCTCGTCCCTGCCTGGGGGCTGGGCGCCCTCTTCCCTGAGCTGCTTCTGGGCAGGCAGGGACCAGGAAGCTGCCCCTCACGCTCCCTGGTAACGGTTTCTGGGTGAAAATCGAGTTCCTTCGACCAGATGCCCAATTTGGAAGGCTGATGGGTCGGCTTGGGCGGGCGCGGGCACACGCAGCACCTGTGTGACAGGCTGAGCTCAGCGTGGGAAGTGGCGCTGCCCCCTTCCTGGTGCCCCGGGCCATCTGCGTTGGGACCTGGGAAGCAGAGGGCCATCTCTGTGCCAGGCTTCCCAGGACGCGTTTCCACGGGGCGGTGGCCACATGGGTCTCTGACCCCTGGCCCCCAGCCCCCGTGCTGCACACGCTTGGCGCTGCGGCCGCGATGGTGGCCTCCTGCTTCCCCACCTGACCTGGGCCCGTTCTGGCGGGTCAGCCATTCCTGCGTCCCCCCACTTGTGTTCCGCGCGGCCAGTGATTCGGTTAAGCTCCCTCCCTGGGCTGGCCCTTGTCTGTTTGAAATATCACCACTGCAGAGTCGGCTGAGGACCACAATCTGTGTCCCCGCCGGAGTCCTGTGTTGCACCTAATCCCCAGTGTGTTGGCGTGAGGAGGTGGGGCCCCTGGGACGTGGTTTGGTCATGCGGTGGAGGGGGGGGACCCCTCCTGAATGGGGTCAGTGCCCTTCGACACGAGACCCCCAGAGAGCCCCTCTGCCCCTCCCGCCGGGCGAGGACACAGCAAGGGAGAGCCGGGCTGCAGCCTGGAAGAGAGCCCTCCGCAGAACCCAGGGTGCTGGCACCTTGCTCTCGGCCTGTGAGAAATCGTGTCTGTCGCGTGCGAGTCTCCGGCTGCGGCACTTCTGTGAGAGCAGCCAGAGCGGCCCACCCTCCCCTCCCAGGTCTGGGTGCCGCTGCTTCTTCCCCTATGATCGGAAGCGCCTTGGGCGCAGGCATTGCCTGCTGCGGTGCCCTTACAGAATGCTCACTCAAGGCTTGCTGAGCAAAGAGCCCGGATCAGCTTGGGCGCCCCCCTACCCCAACCCCTACCCCTCTGGCTGCAGTGATTTGCAAACAGCCAGCTCACGTGTGGGACCTGGACTGAGTCCCCTCCCCTCCAGCAGCCTCTGTCTTCCGAGTCCCCAGCAGGCCCTCAGTGGCAGGGAGGGGGCTGAGCCCACTCCACGAACACAGTGCCGCTTCCTATGGTGAGATCCTGACCTGAGCTGAAATCAAGAGTTGGACGCTTAACCAACTGAGCCCCCCAGGCGCCTGGGTGGTACAAGGTTGCAATCCCACACACAAAAAAAACCCATCCTGGAATCAAGGAGCTCTGTAGGAAGATCCGGGGTCATGGGTGTGACTCTTTGTCCCAAGGGCAAATTTCTAGGCAGTTCTCAGAGAAAGTACTTGGCCTTAAATGATGCCAGAATCTAAATCTGCTTAAAAGTTGTTTTAAAAAAAGGGTAGGGGGGCGCCTGGGTGGCTCAGTCGGTTAAGCATCTGACTTCAGCTCAGTTCATGATCTCACGGTCCGTGGGTTCGAGCCCCACATTGGGCTCTGTGCTGACAGCTCAGAGCCTGGAGCCTGCTTCCGATTCTATGTCTCCCTCTCTCTCTCTGCCCCTCCCCCACTCAAGCTCTGTCTCTCTCTCAAAAATAAATAAACATTAAAAATAAAGCTGTAAAAAAAAGTACAGGCTATTTCTGGAGTTGGGTAACGATCTCACGACTCAGGTGAGGTGAGGAAGGAGGGGAGGGTCAGTGGGGCAGACGGGCTGGAGGAGACCCCCCGGGGCCACCACTGGGCAGTTCCTCCTCGTGGGCACTGGTCCCGTGTCGGGCTTCGAGATGACTCACCAGTGCACGGTGAAGACAGAGCCGAGTGGGACAAGGGGAGTGAAGAGAGGGGGCCAGGCAGCCCGTGCTTGGGTGGGCGAGGGGGCTCCGTCCGTGGAGCCCGGTTCTGCCTCCCCTTTAGCTGCAGAGGGAGACGCCACAGGGGACATGGTGCGAGCGGCCGCATGCCCCGCGTCTGGTGGCGCTCTGAGCAGGGCTTGGCATGAAAGCACAGAGCTAAGCAGGGAGGGTGGAGGCAGGCTCTGGCCCACAGTCAGAGTCCAGAATTCTATTTATCTCCACTGCTAACCCTCTGCATCCTTGGATAGGTCCCCTCCAGCTTGAAATACTTACTTATGGCATCTATGAAAAGCCCCCCAGCCCCGTTACAACATCTCTGCTAATTTCTACACGGGCTTTTATCTCTAACTTACAATTGCATCCAGGGGGCTCAGGACCCAGGGTGGGGAGGCTTCAGGACTCAGGCAAAGGCTGCATCTAACCCGCTTCTGTGGGTGGGGTCATCTGGCTGTGGAGGCCGCCCTCGTGGAAGATGGCTGTCAGTTGGGAGCCTGGTCACTCATGAATGCCAGGGCCGGGGCCACCTGTCTTTCACCCTGTGCCCCGCCGGAGCACGGGAGATGCAGGCAATGGAAGCTGATCTGAACAGATGTGAGCAACAGTGGGTAGGCAGGCAGTTGCGTGGAGGCCAGGTCCGGCCCAGGCCTGACAGGTGCTGTGCTGGGCACAGGTGTGGCTGCCTGCGCTGGGAGGCCTGGCGGCATGGGGGACTTCACTGGGCAATGACAGCTGGACCTCACTGGGGCCCATTCGGGATGGGGCTTGCGGGTGGGGGCTAGGCAAGCAGAAGCGGCTGATAGAACCTCAGTGGGGGTGCAGGAGGCAGGAAGCTGGGGTGATGCACGGAGAAGACAGTGTGGTGGGGGTGGAGCAGGACATTGTCACCTGGGCAGGTGGCCAGAGCCCAGCTGCTGCGTCAGCCCCAGGAGCGTGGTCTCCCGGAGCACGGGGCAAGGGAAGGGGATCCAACCCTTGTTCTCTTTTATTTTTAATATTTAATTAAAAAAATTTTTTTGAGACAGAGACAGAGCATGAGCAGGGGAGGGGCAGAGAGACAGGGAGACACAGAACGTGAAGCAGGCTCCAGGCTCTGAGCTGTCAGCACTCAGTCCGACATGGGGCTCGAACCCACAGACTGTGAGATCGTGACCTAAGCTGAAGTCAGATGCTCAACCGACTGAGCCACCCAGGTGCACTAATGTTTTATTTATTTTTGAGAGAGAGAAAGACAGCATGAGCAGCATGAGCAAGAGAGAAAGAGGGAGACACAGAATCTGAAGACAGGCTCCAGGCTCTGAGCTGTCAGCACAAACCCGACACGGGGCTTGAACCCATGAACTATGAGATCATGACTTGAGCGGAAGTCGGACGCTAAACCGACTGAGCCACCCAGGCGCCCCGCTGGCTTTTTTTTTTTTTTTTTTAAGCAGGCTTCACGCCCAGCACAAAGCCCCACGGAGCCCAGTGTGAAGCTTAAACTCACAACCCTGAGATCGAGACCTGAGCTGAGATCAAGCGTCGGACGCTTAACCAGCTGAGCCACCCGGGCGGGGGCCCCAAAATAACGCCAGTTCTGTTTCTTCCTTTTGAATCTTTATACTTTCCCCCCCTTGCCATCCTGGCCTGACCAGGGCCTTCAGTACCGTCTGACCATGCTGCAAGTGGTGACAACGGGCATCTGTCCTGTGCCCAGGCTCTCAGGGGAGTGCCCAGTGCCCCAGCGTGGTCTGTGCTGTGATGAGGGTTCATGCCTGCCCTTGACCAGGGCGAGGAGGTCCCTCGCTCAGGGTTTTGCTACCGGTTCTTCTCACGAATGGATCGTCAGTTGTATCTGCAACCATGGAGAGGATGGTAAGGACTTGTTTTCTCTCTGAAGTGGCAGATGTCGGAGCCGTCGAGCACTCCTGGGACAAACCGCCCTGACGGTGCGCGTCCTCCTGCATCGCCAGCCCAGTCTGTCCCTCGTGTAGGGTATGTGCGCCCGTGTCCACGAATGAGGCTGCCCGGTGCTTTTCTGTGTCTCGTTTCCTGTATCAGGTTTTGTGTCAAGGTTACGATCGCCGCACAGACAAACTGGGCCCGTCCCTCTTTCTCTGTGTTCCCAGTTTACCTAAGGCGGGAGCTCTTGGCCCCCGAAGTGCACTGAGCACCCCAGGCGGGCCGTCTGCACCCCTGGAGTCCGCCCTGTGGGGAGGTCAGTCCCTGCTCTGCTGTCCCTTTGGGAGATCACATTCCTTCCTTCCCTCGCAGACCACGCCCCTGGCACCTGTGCCATGTGCCACCGTTGGGGTCGCTGCCCGGCCTCCTCCCTCCGAGTGAGTCTTCCCGCATCTCCACGATCAGAGCCCTCTCCTGCTCCAGAGAGCCCCCCGGCCCCCGAATCCAGGTCTGCAAGAGGGCACCCTGGGCCCTCCACGGTGGCCGAACCGCTGCCCACCTCCCTCTGCCTCGCCCCACGGCCTGTGGCACACCCGGGCTTCATGCCACCGGGGACCCTTCATGCCACTGAGGCCACCACTTCCAGCAGGCTTGTTCCTTCCCTTTAGCCCTGGCCCCCTTTGCCCCGTGGCTCTCCGTGTCTGCCTGTTATCAAAACTGCTTTGCGTCGGGGCGCCTGGGTAGCTCGGTCCGTCTTCAGCTCAGGTCATGATCTCATGGTTTGTGAGTTCAAGCCCCGCATCGGACTCTCTGCTGTCAGACTGGAGCCCGCTTCGGACCGTCTGTCCCTCTCTTCCTGCCTGTTGCCCACTTGCTCCCTCTCTAAATAAATGAACAAACAAATATATAAAAAATAATATCTTAAGGGGCGCCTGGGTGGCTCAGTCGGTTAAGCGTCCGACTTCTGCTCAGGTCATGATCTCGCTGTCTGTGAGTCCAAGCCCTGCCCCTCCCCCGCTGGCCTTCTGTCTCTCTCTTAAAAAGTAAACAGTAAAAAAAATTTTAACGTCTTAAACGCTTTGCATGGAATTATTCTGTCCTCAAGTAGGTGTTCCAAGAGGGTAGGCGTATGTTTCTAATTGTTCACTTGGTCGACAGGCACGTCCATGGGCGCCTGAGTGGCTCAGTCTGTTGAGCGTCCGACTCTTGGTTTTGGCTCAGGTCATGATCTCACGGGTTGTGAGTTCGAGCCCTGCTTCAGGCTCTGCGCTGAAGGTGTGGAACCTGCTTGGGGTTCTCCCTCTCCCACTCCTGCTCTCTCTGTCTCTCTGTCTCTCTCCCTCTGCCCCTCCCCCACTCGTGCTCTCTCAAAATAAATAAATAAATTTTATACATCTATATACTGGGTGGAGTTGTGTGTCCTGGGTCCTGGCTTGGGGGCCGAAGTTTTTCACTTCTCGTGCCACACACACCTTACCCTGGGAACACAGAAATGTGCATTCTGCCCGCCTTGGGGTCACCCCAGATGGGCTCTACCCACTGCCTTCACGGGCTGTGGGGTCCACGGACCGCGCTGGGGAGTCAGATGCCTGGGTTCGTGTGGCCCTGCCATCAGCTCACAGCGTGACCTCAGCCTAGTCACTTGGCCGCGGTGGGCCTCAGTCTCCACATCCGTACCAACACTGGGATTCGGTCACACCACTAGGGGCCTGAAGGACCCCTCTCTGTCGAGGGGGCTGAGCCCCTTGGACCTCCACCTGGCCCAGCCCCGGAGCGCTGCGGCCTCGGGCACAAGGGGGCTGGGGCAGGGGCTGTGCCCCCCCCCCCCCCCCCCCCCCCGCCCCCGGCACTGGCACTTGCCTTTATTCCTATTTTTTTGTTTATCTGTTTATTTTAGTAATCTCTGTGTCAACATGGGGCTCAAACTCACGAGCCTGAGATTAAGCGTCACATGCTCTTCTGACTGAGCCAGCCAGGCGTCCCTCAAAATAATATTTTTTTAAATTTTATTTATTTTATTTATTTTGAGAGAGTGTGAGCGGAGAAAGAGAGGGAGAGTATCCCAAGCAGGCTGACCTGAGTCAAAATCCAGAGTTGGACACTTATTAGACCACTATTAGACCACCCAGGTGCCCCCCACCAACAGTATTTTTAAATAAATAAATGGAGGAAACCAATTATGTAGAAAAGCAATTCATGAAAGTTTTAATTACATGCGGAATAGAGTAGTGTATTTACTAACATGTTAAATCACAAGACCAAACCTGCAAGTCTAAAATTTCTCATTTTGAGGGCACCTGGGTGGCTCAGTCAGTTAAGCATCCGACTTCAGCTCAGGTCATGATCTCACAGCTCGTGGGTTCGAGCCCTGCGGGCTCTGTGCTGACAGCTCAGACCCTGGATTCTGCTTTGGATTCGGTGCCTCCTTGTCTCTCTCTGCCCCTCCCCTGCTTACTCTCTGTCTTTCTCTCAAAAATAAACATTAAAAATTTTTTAATAAATAAAATGTATCATTTTGAAGTAGCAGTGAGTGTAAATGATATTTAGAGATTTTTTTGCTTCAGTTGAAATGTGATTTGAGGGGCACCTGGGTGGCTCACCCGGTTGTGCGTCCAACCTTCGCTCAGATCATGATCTCACAGTTCATGGGTTTGAGCCCCATGTCGGGCTCTGTGCTGACAGCTCAGAGCCTGGAGCCTGCTTCAGATTCTGTGTCTCCCTCTCTCTCTGCCCCTTCCCTGCTCTCTGTCTCTTAAAAATAAATAAATGTTAAAAAAAAAAAGAACTTTTTTAAAGTGATTTGAAAACATCTGGATTTCTGTTGGTGACAAAGTTACTGAGGTTTGTGGCCCCCCTTCCCGACTGATGGGAAAGTAAATATCAGAGGTGGGTAAAAATGAGGATGTGAGTATTTTCTGTCCAGTTTCGGAAAGCCCAGGCTCCCGTCTTCTGGCCTCCTTTCCCCGGGGTTCTCTGTGGACCCCGGGTTGAGAACCCTGCTCTGAGTAATAGAGCTGTGCGAGCGGAGCTAAGACAGAGGTGGGCGAGGTGAGGGGCAGAGAAGAAAAGCGTGGTTGACTGTGTGGGTCTCTTTAAAAGGGAGGGGCCGGGCCAATTTCGATGCTTCTGGGCCTTTGTACCTGCTGTTCTTTCTCTAGGCTTTCCCACCCCCTGCCCCATCTGCCAGCTCCAACTCCAGTGTCTCCTTCGGAGCCTTCCATCTGTCCCACCCACAGCACAGCACGGGGTCCCCCTCACTCCCGCCCCCCTGTGTCTGCTCGGAGCATCTGCGCTGAGCTCAGGGGTCTGCGTGCTAGACTGACCCAGGCCGAGGCCGGGGCTGCCCGCTCTGGGTTGCCGGGGCTCAGCTCAGCACTGATGCTCCGTGTTTCTGAAATGAATTTATGAATGAGTGAGTGAGTCAATGATGAATGAATGAATGATAAAGTCATGCCGGGCTGTGTTCTTTAAGTTCTTTTTTTTTTTTTGTTTTTTAAACATTTATTTTTGAGAGAGAGTATGAGCTGGGGAGAGACAGAGAGAGAGGGAGACAGAGGATCCAAAGTGGGCTCTGGGCTGACAGCACAGAGCCCGATGCGGGGCTCGAACCCACAAACCGCGAGATCATGACCTGAGTCGAAGTCAGACACTCAACCCACTGAGCCCCCTGGCGCCCCTGTGTTCTTTAACCTCTTGCAGGCATCAGGCGCACCTCGCCCGGGTCACATTTCAAAGAGGGCTGCTGGCCGCAAAGGGTCAGCTTCCTCATATGCCTTTTAAAAAAAAGTTATTTTTATTTTCAAAGCAGGTTAAAACAATGAAGAACAATGACGGAATATTATCTGGCCATAAAAAGGAGTGAAGTATTGATTCATGCTTCTGTATAGATGAACCTTGACCACATGACGCTGAGTGAAAGAAGCCAGCCACAAAAGGCCACGTGTTAGGTGATCCCATTTATATGAAACGTCCGGAATTAGCAAATCTAAAGGACAGCAGATTAACAGGCTAAACCCTGGTCTCTCAGCTGCCGGCAGTCATCGGATCGCATCTAAAGGCAACAAGTCAGCAACTATCAGCAGAAGCCTGTCACACATGTAAAGACGAGAGGCAGAAAAAAACATTTAGGAACCAAATGGCTGCTTCTGAGGGGAGAACCCTGGCTGGGCGGAGCAGGAACAGGGGACTGCGGTTTGCCATGACAAGCCTTATAGTTCTGGTTGTCCTTTAAAAATGTGTGCCTGTGGGGCGCCTGGGTGGCTCAGTTGGGTAAGCGTCTGACTTCGGCTCAGGTCATGATCTCACGGTTCGTGGGTTTGAGCCCTGTGTCGGGCTCTGTGCTGACAGCTCAGAGCCTGGAGCCTGTCTTCGGATTCTGTGTCTCCCTCTCTCTCTGACCCTCCCCTGCTCATGCTGTCTCTCTCTCTCTCAAAAATAAATATTTTTTATTTTTTATTTATTTATTTATTTTTTTTAATAGTTTATTGTCAAATTAGTTTCCATATAACCCCCAGTGCTTCTCCCCCCGAGTGCCCCCCACCATAACCATCCCCCCATCCCCCCTCCCCCTCCCCCTTCGGTCCATGGTTCGTCTCCAGTATTCAGTAGTCTCCCTTGATCTGTGTCCCTCACTCATCCCCGCTCTCTTTCCCCCTTCCCCTCCCCATGGTCCCCTGCCAGGTCTGTCCTGTTAGACCTATGAATGCAGACATATGGTATCTATCCTTCTCTGTCTGACTTATTTCGCTTAGCATGACACCCTCAAGGTCCATCCACTTTCCTACAAATGGCCATATATCATTCTTTCTCATTGCCATATAGTACTCCATTGTATATATATACCACATCTTCTTGATCCATTCATCAGTTGATGGACATTTAGGTTCTTTCCATGATTTGGCTATTGTAGAAAGTGCCGCTATGAACATTGGG